>JABXWE010060791.1:0-10038 GCA_014611495.1 Limonius californicus
ACAAACAAGCTGACGCATGCTTGACCTTCTGCGGCCTGTGGGAAAACAACCAGTTGCTGCTGTCTTCGCCTCGCCTCGCTAGCACGTGCTTGACCTTCTGCGACTATGCGAAGAACATGATGTCATCGTCTCGCCTTGGTGGCGCGTTCCGTCTACAATATGCAAATAACTCGATGCTGATGCAACATTCACGTCTGTTGCTAAGCGCGAGAAAGCACAAACATATAATGACCGCCTGTTGGGGGGACGACGGGGAGCTCTTTCGTATAAGAGCAGGTACGTTTTCGCTTATTATTGTTAATTATTCTTGGTAGTTTTGCTACTGTGCGTATTGTGTGTTTATAGCAGGCGCACCTACTCATGGCAGCCACGCCGGCAGCACCTGAGATTACCACCAAAGAAGACTCCCCCAGGTCCAGCAGCAGCAAACTTAATAAATTTGTATTCAGTTTCATACTTTAAAATTTTCCAACCAAAAGTCCAACCTTAAAAAGTCAAATATCTCCGAAACGGGTGGAAATTTGGGGAAAATAAACGAAAAAATACCCCCTCCAACGCCCTGCCGTCATATGCATCCCTCTACAACATACATAGAGTACGCACACCCCCTCTCACCACCCCAACCCCCGTTGTACCTATACTAGTTAATAGTTACTGTTCTTTAATTTTATTGCAATTTTTCTAAGTCCAAACCTTAAAACTTCTTAAAATATCAAATATCTCCGAAACGGGTGGAAATTTGGGGAAAATAAACGAAAAAATACCCCCTCCAACCCGCCGTCGTCATATGCATCCCTCTACAACATACATAAAGTATACACACCCCCCTCTCACCACCCCAACCCCCATTGTACCTATACTAGTTGGTTATTATTCTTTTGGCTACTACTACCTACTATTACATTATTATTATTATTTTAGGTAATAGTTTAATTAATCATCAATTCACCAGCTTAAGCAAGCTATCCGGCGCGGGGAGCGGGGATAGCAGATATCAAATTGCTTCCCGCCTAAATTTGAAATCTTATAGCTGCCACTGCCGCTGCATGATTATAAACACAGCGCGCGCGCACGCGCACGCACACCACCGTACTTCCATGCTGCATACACGACCGGTTGGTTGCTTGGTTGGTTGGTTGGTTGCATACTCTCGCGACGTTTACAGGGGACATATTTACCACTTACTACACTCCTATATCAACTAGCCTCGGTGGCTGCGAGCAAATCATATCTGCTTCGTAATACAACGGTCCACGGGTCGAATCCCCACGTATTTATAAAAAAGTACGGCGGGTTGCATACCCATCTGCTCTACCGACTGAACAAGCACAGAACATATACCACTTGCTACACTACTATATCAACAAGCCTCGGTGGCTGCGAGCAAATCATCTCTGCTTCGTAATACAACGGTCCACGGGTCGAATCCCCACGTATTTATAAAAAAAGTACGGCGGGTTGCATACCCATCTGCTCCATCAACTTCTTACACTTCTTCTTACACCTCCGCTACACCTTCTGGTCATTGCCAATACCCCCACCACCACATCTCTGCACAAAGAACCACTTCACACAGACCATCCGAAGGACCTCTCTCTCTCACACCATGAGCCATCCGAAGTACCTCTCTCTCGCACTCATTACAGACACCCCCCAAAAAAGACCTGTCGCAAAACAAAATTTAACATGGGATTTCCCATAAGAGCAGTGAGCCAGAACCGCCCTTTTCATATCTACTATTATGTGATGGAAGGGGTCTATCCAGGTATCTTTTTACATATCGGCGTACTGCCAAGTCTGCCGCCCCTCTGCATTCTCCCAAAATTAACAGTGTATCCGTTTTCTCGCAATTAGAATACATTGAAACTGATTGCTATTACCACAAAAATCTATATAAATCAACAATTTTCTAGAGAAGTTTGTTAAGTTTTGACAAAACAGTAGTTGACAGTTACCTGTCAGAGGTCTCTTAATGTGAGAAAATATTTTAAATAGCCAAAAAGGAAAGTTAACTATGCATTTCATACACATGTAGGAGATGTAGCCTACCTTAGGGTGGCTCCTATTTTTCAAGTTTGTTTTTTTCTGGTACTACCCCCCAGTTTGGTGCCATTCCACGAAAAAATGAGCTGTATGAAATTTGGACAAAATAGGATAATGAGAAGGGGTGCCGCTTGGTCCCTACATATGAAAACAAAACGAAAAATCACATAAAATACGAATTTATTATTTATCTCAAAAAATATAGTAGGTACTGAAATAGTTGATTTCCCAATAAGTTTACCATTTTTAACTTAATTATTAATATTCTTGCTGTTAACTTTAATAGTAACACTATCATGTACAAAGTTTATTGGACAAATATGACGAGAAAATTACTATTTCTTTTAAAATCCTTATTCTTTGATAAAGTCTCTTTTTTATGCCCTGGAAAGTTATGACGACACTCAGATACAACCTGAAGCACATACTGCTTCTGTTTCTCGTTTTTTGTTAATTATTTATTGTAATCCTCCATGAGCTTGATGTCTCTTTCATGCTGGATCGTTCGAAACTTTCAGTTTATTCACCAGCTGTGCAGCGTTGACGAAATTTTTTTGCCACTGTGGAGGATCTGTCTTCAAGAACTCATAACTCAAGTCAAATCTGGTAAAAAATTATCTGGTTTTACTAGAAACAAACTGCTCATTTTCATTTTTGATTAAAAAGACAAATTAGGATCAAAGAATGCCAAGGCGACAGATTCAGGAGACGGGTATCATAAATGGTTTTTCAGTTTTTGTAAAACCACACGAGATATATCAGAATCGATAACCTGATATTTATGAAGCTTTGAAAGGACCCTGAAATCCAAATACGGTGCTTTGGCTGCAGAAGGGGCACAAAACTGCGCTTCGACAAACATACTGACAAGGAAAATACAAATATCACAAATTGCGTTCTCTTCTTGTGGTGACAATTCAAATTCATCACGGAATATAAACATTTTCAAGCAATAAATAGCTTTCGCCATCCACCTTGCATGATGGATAGCCCTTGGAGCACGGAAAAATACTCCACAAGATGGTGCTTCTTGAAGAAATATCGCACTTAATTTTAAAAATTTTCTACAATCCTCTCTAGGCTGTTGAAGTATTTCGAACAAAATCGAGAATTGGCGATACCTCAACCTGATCCAAGTGTTTCTTGGCCTTTTCGTTGTCAATTCCAGCTTGGAATCTACTAACATCGATTCCATACCAAGCATTTTGAAACCTTTTCAAGATTGGTACAGTTGGACCAGTAGTTTTACCTAACTTTTCCTCAAAAACACTTCTAAGAATGATTTCGTATATGTGATGCCTACAGGTTAAATAAAAGAGGTCTTTTTCCAAAAAGTTTTCAATCAAAACACGTGCACCTTTAAAAGTGCCCGCATTTGATGCTGTTGAGTCGAAAACTAATGCTTTAACATAGGACTGAAAACCCGAATTCGCGAGAGTTTCATAGACAGCTGTAGCCTGCTCTTTTCCAGTTCCAGATTGCAATACAGGTACTCCAAGAAGTTACTCAATACCACCATTTGAAAGAATCACAGGAAGCCTCTCGGCCGTTTCTTTGCCTGTTAGTGCTGAAAGTAATATACCATCGCAATGGACAGTAGCAGCCTGCAATTTCGTATCCCTAAATTAGTTTTTGATTTCAATAGCCTTTTTTTCGCTAAGTTTCTCTCGGAAATTGTGAATAGAAGACCGGTTGATTGCCAAATTTTCGGCATCTTGACCTAGCGCTTATTGTAATAGGATTATTTAAAGTATTATATTTCAGTATTTTTGTAACAGCAGCCGAAATAAAAAGGGCATCATCTAACAGCCAGCTTTTATCCGCCGTCACATAGAAGTAATATTTTACGAAGTTGAGTAAAAAATTTGATGATTTTCTTTTTTTTGGATTTTTCCGATTTTAAAGACCGAGGGGCACCCGTTCGCCTTACCCGATTGAGCCCAAGTTTCACACACCTCATTTTTTAATGGAATGGTACCAAACTGGAGGGTAGCCCAAAAAAACTATCAAGAATAGTATCCGCACTACTCCACCGAGGCCCCTCAGCATCCTTACCTGTACATCTCTGACCTGTATGCAGTTATACAATTAGAAACGACTAGTAAAACAACACACAAAAACAAATAGGTTTACCTTGATGGGTTCATAGGTTAATAGCTGGATGAACAAGTAAATAAGTACTATGTTATCACACATTTCTAACGAGTATAAACCAGCAAACAGCAATTTATTTATTTTATAAAATATATATTTGTAAATGCTTAAATACAAATTTCATTATAATTTTACGATAAACTTTGGTATTAGTATGTATAACAACTGTCTATAAAAGTAAAAAGTGATACACAATAAATACTGTTAAATATGCGTTAAATATTATAAATAAATATCAGTCTACAGTGACAAACTAGAGCCTATTTCCATTTTCCTCCTTAATATTTGGCTCAACTACAAAATTGAGAAAACCGTCCACATCCTGTAAATCCTTTGAAACGAACTTTGCAGCAATCGTTTGTTTACCTGCTTGTAGAGGCACAAACTTAAATTCAGCCATGGCTTTCTTCCCTGGAAGAACGTTATCTTTCACTTTCAGAATCAATTTCTTTTCCTGATCTGGAACGTCTACCGTAAATTCACACTTCTTAAGTGGAATCGGCAGTGGATTTTCCACATAGATATCAGCAGCTACTTCTTGGTTTTGTTTAGCTGGTCCCAAGAGGACAATCTTTATATCTGGTTTTCGAAGTCTAAATTCGTCTTGGGTATAGTACTCAAACTTTGTATTCAAAACGGTCGCTAAACAAGAAACGCTAAATGCAGCTTGATCAAGAAGTTTTTTGCGATATTCTTCATAAATTACATTGATTTTAACTTCATGAACTGAATCCGCTTTTACCGAAACGCTAAAATTATCTTGCTTTATAGCATCACCAACTTTTCCAGTATATGTTACAGCATCCACTCTCAAGATCACTTGAACTTGATAATCTTGGATTCTGTTTCGATTTTTCATAACTAGCGATACATTAAATGGTTGGCCGATCTTAACATCATCGCGAGTTTCCAGACTAAAGTGAATATCATTGAAATCATCATTCAAGTAATAACGTGCGAAGAGATTTTCTGACTGTCGGAGAGCTTTAAACATGGTGGTTCTCTCCTCTTCTGTTGTTTCTGGGTGTTTATAAGTAGATGTTATGTCTTCGAATTCCCACTTTCCTGGAGTTTTTGTAATTATAAGCTTTCCTATTCCATGTATATCTTTACCAAGAAGCTTTAGAGGTTGCGTTGGTCCAGTGTATCGCCAATAAACCTAAAAAATACATACAACTGAAATAATTCGTTTTAAATCGCAATTATCAATTACATACCTTATCCGCATTCACTTCAGCAAACAAAAATCCAGAATCATAAGGCCTTTTAACTTCTCCAAGTTTCACGGCAGTAAGCGATGTTGGTCCGACTCGGTACATATCCTGGCTCTGCTCTTGAGGCGTGGCATCAATTGCTTGCCATCCTCCATAAACTCTTCCCAAGTCAGGTCGTTGCATCCAAACTTCGTTCCAAACGTGGAAATTCCATATAGAATCAGAATTGAGTTCCTCCATTATTTTACCATGTTCGTCCATAAAATAATCCACTGTTAAAGAACTTTGGGTATCATGAGCTGATTTGTAGTTGGTTATGTTTCTACAAGGAATACCCACAGCACGACAAACTAAAATAATTTGTTGTAATAAATATCAGTATTTATAATTATATTGCTAACGTACTGGTTGTTAAAACACCCGAAAATACCCAGCACTGCCCATACTTAACAGGCTTCTTCTTTTTGTAATATTTTTGTAAGATTTCCATACTACCAATCCATTTAGTGGGTGCAGTGCCTCCACCAAAGTCTTCGCTCCAATTTCCCATGACTGCCCCATCATCATCAACTGAATTTACAGCTGCTGATAATGCACGAGAAATCAGAACTGGATCAGATCTGAAATTACCATGAATTCTTCCAATATATTTGATCAAATACAAAGAGCACTCTAGAACGTGTTTTTCGAATTGTTGATATTTCCATATACAGGGGCGGATACGATTGAATGTTCCTCTGTAAATCAAACCGACGTCTGCCAAAACGCTTTCATCTCGCCATTCTTCCGATTTCAAATACACTTGGTCGTTTTTACACCATGGATTAAACAGAATATAGATGCCAGTGGCCCAACTGTAACTGTAAGCTTCGCCATCGATTATTTTAGTATCGATATCAAGCCGCCATTTGCCTACTACACAATCCGCCGCTGATGTTATCAAAACTTTCAAATTGTTTCCTTCTGCTGATTCCAGAACAACATTCCAGGGGTAGGACTTGTCTGGCTTTTGCATTAATGGAACTCCCACTAAAGTTCCTTGGCCAAAGCTTGGTTTTTCTTCATCTAAAAAAATAAAACAGAGTTTAATTGTTGATTTTCTAAATAAGAAAATTTAATATTTTATTACCTTCAACGGTAAAGATGAACGATATTCCGTCTTTTTCTATTTTGTACGGTCTGCTAAGAAGTATATCAATAGCAAACGCTTGTCCTCTTCTGACAACCAGTTCAGGTTCAAGTTCTTTCGTCATCAATTCATATCTGGAGGTGTGGTGATTTGTTCCATTTGCTTTTATACAAGGATCTACGCTACGAATTATTAGGATATCAACTTCTTCTTTGTTGGCATCTATAAATGGAAGACCATCTGCTCCCTCTACAAAAAAAGATTTTATGAGCTATCAATGAGTTTAAAAAACAACTTACAGATTTAATAATACTGATAGTCTATTAAGAAATATAACCACTGCGGCATGTTTTAAATTGATATTTCTACTTTAAATTGCTTTTACTCATGTGTGAGAAAGATATTTGTGGGAATTAAATGAAATATATTAGACAATTAAATAATTAATCTCAAGTCTGTAAAGGTCAAATTTAGCGCCAAAGTTCAAAGTATTAATCGTTGATTGCTGAAGAGTGAGTAATTGTTTTTTTAACAACCTCTTGAACTAGATATATTATTTAAAAAAAAGTATATTGTAACAATACATAAGTGCTTCCAAAGTTTTTGGTGTATTGACCAATACTGCATTTTTTCATAACAACAAAGTTTTGTTATTTTAGTGTTATGTTTATTTATATTTTATTTAATATTGTCATATTAAGTAATTCACAAGCACGTATCAAAAATATGCAAGGGCATCGTTACATAAAATACCTGCATTTTGACTATAATCTTAAAATCTCAATTTGGAAATTGAAGTTTCCACACTATAGACAACATTGCGAATGCAATAAGCCATTTAATTATTTTCCTCCATATTAAAATTTAGCCATTAATGGTGAAAATTTGATTTGATCTTAACACAGTAATTCTCCCCATAATCAGAATTTAGATGTGAAATTCCAATTCAAGTAGAAATTTCCAGATTTAAACTGACGATGACGTTTGGAAATTTCTTTTAAGCTTAGAATTCTATGTATCAATCAATATTGCCCTAGTAAACCTACAAACTTTATTACGAAAATTATAGAATGCTACTGCACCCAGCTAAGAACAATTTTCTTCAAATATTGATTTTTCCGGCATTTATTTTACTTTTTGCTTTAGAATGCATTGTATATGTTTATATTATTTGTTATAGTATTTCTTTATTTCCTTTCCTTTAAATTAAACGAAGAGGAGGAGGAGGAGATTTAAGAAGAAGTCTAGGCCCGGGGCCGAAAAACTAAGTACCATCCAGAAGGGCGGAAGAACGGTAAAGAAAGCAAGCGAGAAATGGATACGGGACTGCTTATAAAAAAAGGAACAATTGTAAACTCACAAAGAGTAAAAAAACTGGAAGAAAACAGGATAGCAATATGAACATGGAATGTGCAAGGAGCTGTAAAACAATTAGTAGCGGAAATGGAAAAATTTAACATCGAAATAATAGGTTTACAAGAAACAAATTCAAGAGGAACCCAAGAAAAGGAAAGCGGTAAATATATCTGTCTAAATTTCGGTGGGAATGAAAACAGGCTAGGTACTGAATTTATTATACGAAACACTTTAAATAATTTGTTGATACAAGTAAGAGGAATAAATGACAGCTAAAGCTTTATAAGAATTAGAGGGAAACACCGGAAAATAAACATCATCAATTGTCAACCGCTAACGGTAGTAGACGAAGAAGAAGACAAGCTAAAGTATTACGAAGAGTTAGAACTGCTATACGACAATACAAATACAAGCAACAAAAACCGAACATGGAAGAGCTAGCAAAAGAGGAAATAAGGGCGAGATACGAAAGAGAACTAGAAGGAGAACTAGAAAAGAAGGAGGAAACAACAAACCACGAAAAAGAATGGGTACAATAAAAAGAATTGTCAAACAAAATTCAAATAAATTTATGAAGAGAAGGGAAAAAGAAAAGGTAATGAGTGGTACGACAGGGAATGTGAAAAACTGGACAAAGAGAGAAGGAAAACCAAAGTGGTTAAACAACAATACTGGACAAAACAGGAGAGCTCACAAGGAGGCTAGAAGGAAAGCCAAAGCGGCACTCAGGAGAACAAAGAGAGAACACCAAGCTGAAGTAATAGAAGAATTAAAGGACAGCTACAGCTAGCAAAATTTTCGACTATTCTATAAGAGAACAGCCAAATTAGAAAAGGTTGGCAACCGAAAACAATATTTATGGACAACAAAGAAGGGGAGTTGCTAGGAGCAGAAACGGACATACTAAAAAGATGGGTTGAACATTACAAAGAATTACTAACGGCACAAGAAGACGAACCAAACATGATCAGCATACCCTCGAATCTAACAAATAAGCAAGAAGTCGACCTCCCTCCCCCGCCCCAAGATGGAGGAGGTAGAAGAAATCATTAAAACTTTAAAAAATGGCAAAATCCCAGGAAGTGACGAAATATATGGAGAGCTTTTGAAATATGGCGGAAAGAAGCTAATTGAAAGAAAATAAAATAAAGGAATTCGCAGAAAATGTAGTGGGAGAATACTAATGCGGATTCAGGAAGAACAGATCAACAATGGACCTAATACACTTACTCAGATTGATACAAGAAGAAATAGAAAGGAAGAAGGCCCAAGTATATGTCATATTCATAGATTTGCAGCACGTTTACGATAGATTGAGAAGTATCGACGTGATCAAGGCACTGAGCACTTTGGAATGTCCAGGAAACCTAATAATCTTAATAAAAATGACACTGCAGGAAACATATATACAAATTAAATTTAATGGGGGGCTGTCAGAAGAATTCCAATCAAGCCTGGGACTAAAGCAAGGAGACCCTTTTATCCGCTACTATTTTTAATATAGTATTAGAAACAATAATAAGGAAATACTAACTTAAAAGAAATGGTTCAATATTCAAGAACTCCCATCAGTGCATGGCTTTTGTGGATGACGTGGCGATCATATCAAGGATACAGGAACAATTAAAAGAATGTACAAAAAAAATTATAATAAAAACATAGAAAATGAATATGGGTAAAAGAAAGTTTATGATAATGAGGGCAAGAAAGGATCGACAGAGGAAGAACCTAGAAGTAAGAGTTGGAAAGGAAAAATACAGTTTCCAAAGAGTCGATACCTAAGAGTAGCATTCAACCAAAGGGAGGAAATCGAAAGAAGGTTGCTAATCAGAACAAAAAGAGCAGGCTCGCTGATGAATCTCCTGAGAGCAAAATACCTGTCTAACGCGGATACGACTGTATAAAACGGCAATCAGACCAGTAGCTCTCTACGCAAGCGAAATATGGGTCCTAAAAGTGGAACATGTTAAGAAAATTGAAATATGGGAAAGAAGAATATTAAGGATGATATATGGAGGTGTAATACAAGGAGAAATATGGAAAAGAAGAACAAACCAGGAGCTACAACACCTTTACATAATACCGGCATCATACCAATAATCAAACAAGCTCGAATGAAGTGGATAGGTCATATAGCGCAAA
>JABXWE010060792.1:0-14839 GCA_014611495.1 Limonius californicus
TTCTTTCAACACATAATAAACACATCACACGCTGATATTTTTAAACTTCGTTAAGTTTACATTAACTTAACCTCAACACAAATTGTAAATAAACTTAGGCCCCGCCCAAAATTTGCAAAATTAGCCTTTAGTACTTTCTAAATTCAAAATCGGAGCTCACAAATAATGCGTGCTGACTCTTCGAGCATTCAAAACAGACTAAAACTTTCCAAATTCAAGCAAATCCTACTTTCAAATCAAAAATGCACCAATCACAGAAAAGAAAAATATCAAATAGATCTCCAGCTGATCTAGTACATTATAAAATTGTTAATAAGTGGATTAATTACACAAAATTATAATAAATATATTTCAGAATCACAATCCTGAGAAAATTACAAAATTTTTAATATGACTTATGCCACGGATTAAAACAAAAAATAAACATGTGTTAAAAATTATTAATTTTAGACAAAATTCATTTAAAACTTAAAAACAACCATCTCAACATCAACATTAATCACAAACAAATGTATAAATATACAATAACACCCTGCACATCTATTATACGTAAAATAATTAAGTGACAATCAAAATTAACCTCAAAAATACAAAATCTTTCTAATTTTATAAATAGGTAATAAACAAAGTCATTCTAAACAACAAAACTGCTTCTATCCTTCCTTTATACAATCCAAAATTAAGTCAAAACCATCACAACTCTTTCAATACAAGTTAACTTTGTCAATACAAATAAATCAGATGTCAAAAATATAAAAATACAAAAAACTACATTCTAGGGCTCCCAACTTTGCCCAGGACAACCCAAAACATCGTCTACTCCGCACATAGACGTCTCAACACCATTCCCTAAGGAATATCCACCCATAACTTCACTTTGAAACCAAATAAGGTACTACGTAGCACTTTTCGAAGCGTGTACACTACCTTTTACTCTAATCCGGTATACATTTATCATTTTTAATCCTTATAACTTTTCAAATAACATTTTTACATGATAATCAGGCTAATTAAATTCAATTTCAGGGATAATTTGGATTTCTACCTCCAAAGTAGTATCCTTTTACATATAAGTTAATCATTACGAAGAAAAAATCACATCATATAAGTGTTACGAAGTAAAATTAACATAGTATAAGTATAGTTTAGAATAATTACATAACTTTAGGGTAAATAACATGGCAGTATATATATACAGTATAGTATTATGTTTCAACTCAAAGTGGTTCAGTGGTTACAGCACTTAGTACAACTCGAACGGCTCCAAATTCAAAAGTTCCTAAAAATTTGGTACTCAGTTCTCTGTAAATAAGGAAAGGTACAGCTGTTGAAGGCATAGTGCTCACTATTCACGTGGTATTCCCAAATGCGAAACAGTAGAGTGTCGAACGCGCGAATAGCAGCGCCAATCTGATTTATGATAGAAAATTGTGAAAACAAGACAATTTTAATAACGTGAAATTTCAGGCTTGCGCGTTTTGCGGGTAATGAAGTCATCTCTTCGGGCTTGTACCGCCTCGTCGTGGAATTTATTGATGCTGAAGTTTCGCTAACCGTTGGAGGTAGCATTATCAAAGCACTTTGATAATGCTACCTGAAAGAAATTACATCATATGAAATAATTATTTATTAAAATGTTGAGTTCCAAAGTTTCCTGAAAATAGTAAACAAAAATGACATACCGTGTTAATGCGAAATAGTATTAAGCTTTTTAATGCACCTAATAGATGGTAAGAAGTAGTTTCTTCTAATTGTTACGTAATATTTTGGAGAGTCGGATGAATGCACATTTTACACAATACAATCTCACGGCCATATACAGTGTGTCTACTTAAGTTGGCGCCATATGGAAAACTTTGTTATTATAAGTTTTACGAAAAAAAGTCATTCTTTATAAAAATCTCTGCTTTCGAAAACAATAATATTCAGCTATTCACATTTGACATCGAATGTACAGAGTGTCCACAAATTGAAAAAGTTCGATAGGAACTTTTTGACCACTTCAATTTTAAATTAAATTTGCAAATCCTACTTGTAAAACACGTTATCTTAATTAAACAGTCAGTCAGTCATTAAACAGTGTAATTGAAAATCCTAAATACCCATTGCGAAAAAGAGCATCTCTGCTACGTAATCCTGTTGGCAAAGATACAGTTGCAAAAATTTTAAAACAGAATAGGTTTCGTCCATATAAGCCACAATATATTCATACTTTACAACCAAGAGATTATGACAGACGTTATGAATTCTGCTGTGATATCCAAGGAATGTTAGAAGATGACCGTTTCATGGCAAGACGTATTATGTTTTCGGACGAAGCAGCGTTTAGTTCCAACGGTACAGTCAGTTCCCAAAACTGTAGGTGGTGGATTCGTAAAACTTATAATAACAAAGCTTTCCATATGGCGCCAACTTAAGTAGACACACTGTATATGTACAGTATTGCTTATAATGAACCCGATTGTATTGAACTTTCGTTGGCTGCAGACAAGATTTTTATAAATCTGCATATTAATGCTTAGGTTTCGAACCCAAGCCATAATCGACGTTTTACACAGAAAGCCAGCGCTCTACCAACTGAGGTACCACCACACATTTCGACTGTAATTAACCGTTTTTGGTAGGCAGTAGTGGTTCATTATAACCGGACACTACTGTAACATTAAAATCATCACTGTTGTAATTATTTTTTATATGATAATCTATATTCAATGTAAATACATTTTTCTAAACAACGTCAAGTAAACCGTTTTCATTATCATATTTAAAATAATTTTGACCCACGTTGTCTACAAAAAATGTATTGACATGCAAGGTAATCCAATAAAAATAAATACTTTTTTATTTAAAATTATCTTCTACAGTCTCATCAGAAATTCCTAAACAGCATACGACTATACATGGAGAAAGTATAGGCAACCTGCTTAATTACAAACAGTAAAATTGCAAATGATTAATGAAGAAGCTGTTTTCTCGAAAAATTGCCTAAAAACCAATATGCGGATTGTAATACTATTTGTTTTAAAGAAAGCGCGTTATAGGATTAGTCAAAGAAGGGTGATGTAATAGAAGAAATTTTCGTTAAATTAACACACATGCATCAATAAAACAAACAAAAAGAACGCAATTGTTGTGAAACAAAAAGCCATTCGTTACAGTGTTAGTACTGCCAGCATTTCAAAATATAATTATAATTTTATTTCCAAAGTCAGGTGGTGTTTAGGAATTTATGATGGCACTGTATTTACCGCAGTTCCAACGTTTAGTCATTTTATATGTTATATAATGATGACGATTAAAAATGCTTCCCGGCTCGAATCGTTCTGGGGCTCAAAGTTTTTATTAATTTCTAATGCTGTTGTCACTGGGTCCCGGTCTCCGTTTGCCATTTGGGATCAAATTAATGGCACACCTCGTGTTACTGCCGCAGTAGTGGAATAGCAAGGCTCTACACGAACACACACCCCATACACCCGGCAGACCAAGCACCGTTACGCACCAAAACGGTAGACCCACCGAAATCTGACCGGTAAGCTGATGAGCAGTGGAGCAGGTTTTGCTGTAAAGTTGAGATAGTTATGCATTACAAAATGAAGAATTCTCCAATATAAAAATTATCATATTAGGAATATTAGAGGCTGGGGTGGCGCAGTGGCAACCCAGGCTCCGGATGTAATAGTTCAAACGCTTCTCGGTACGAATCCCTCCAGAGGTCCGAAATTTTTCTAATTCCCTGGGTGATCAGTACTGGGTCGCGGTCTCCATTTGCCATTGGGGATCAAATTAATGGCACTACTACTACGGTCGCATTAGAGGAGTAACAAGACCATAAACAAAAACACTCACAAACACACCAGGCAGGTTAAGCATGGTTACGCACCAATACGGTAACCCACAGAGTTGGGCCCTGTCGTGCATAGCACAAACTAGCTTAGCTTTGCCTCACACCGCCTCGACACTGCGCAAGCGGTACAAACGAGGATCGCGTATATGAAAACATATATTTCGAATATTTTGTAAATCAATTATAAAGACAATGGCATTATAAATTAGGATTAATAGACTTGAATGGCCACGAGACAAGCTAACAGTAACGGCTAAGTTAGAGCGAAAGTGCTATGCCACAGAATTCCAGCCTCCCCTACAATATAAATATGGATTCGTCTGGACAAAAACTTGTTTCTGCCCATTCTGTACTTCTTACGGTTCTCTAACTCTAACCCCCAGAGTTGTATTCTGTAGTAGAATAGCTTACACAGCTTACCCTTGTCTCACACCACCTCGGCTCTGCATAAGCAGTATTACCGAGGCAACAATAATGATGATGATGATGTTGAAGATTAATGTCTATTAATGGTTCTAATTGTGTTGAAAATTCTATCATTCAACAGATGTCTAAATTATTTTTAAGAAATTTGTAGCACATCCCCATTCTAGATTAAATTTAATACTTTATTTACTGCACCATACATTCTAAGATCAGATTATCATTTGGAGAATTAACAAATGATTTTACATCACTTTTGGGACATTCCAACACATTTGAACACTAAATGTTTCTTCTCATCCGTTAGTTCCTGGCTAACAAAAAATTCTATTGTACTCGCATCCGCTGTATTCCCCTGATCCTCTTGCTACTTCTGGCTCTTCTCAAAAGTGAAATTAACACTAAACGGAACACGTTTCATCGCATTATTTGATCAAACTTCGTATGCTCTCTTAAGCCTGTTATAATTAAGATAAAGTTTTCAACCTAAGAAATGCACCGTGTATGGATAATTATAGGGGCAAAGAGTAATTTTCAAATTGGGAGTTTATGCAACCCCATTTAAAATTGCTTTAGTATAAAGTTTTCAAATCAACGATTTTTAAATTAAGAGAGCTCTCGATTCGTGAAAAGCATCCGTATTTCTGCAGTGGGTGCTGCAAAATCCCGAATGCATGAAAGTTGGCACGTTCGTTAAAGCAGAACAGGCGTTCTCAGTATCGCGCGCTAATTTTGAATAAATAATTTATCTTATGCATCATTAGAATTCCGCCGAATTGAATTCTGCTACATTCTTGGAGTAACCGACAAGTAGCTTAAAATGAAATAAATAATCTCGAATGGAGCGAGATTTCCAGGGGGCAATTTGCACTTTGGAAACCGCATCACGTAGAAATCTCTCCGTTTGGCGCGGTGACAACAGCGCGGTGGATGTCAGAAAGGGATTTAATTAAGGTGCTGTAAAAAGCTACAGTCTGGAGACTTCTGGCAGGTGGGTGGAGAAAATGACTTACAGCGTGACTTTCCTGATACGGAATTTCTCAGGCGAACAAACCCGAGATATAAGTACATTCCTTTTAAACTTGTGGGTAATTAAAGAAATGTATTCCAATAATAAAAATGGTTCTTGGGTTGTGTTCTGTACATAGTGATCAGAAAAAATGTAAATTTAAGAAAATTGAACGCAATCAAAATTTTCTAAGGCATTTGTCGAAATATATTCTAACGCCTTCATGATTCCTTAAAATACTAGTAAGGAAATGTATTACGAATAAGTAATTTTGATACTGTATAATATAAAGAGTGTTCCGTAGCAAATCAGTTTAAAACTTTAAAACCAATCCCAAGTTCTTAAACCAGCCGGTGGAAACTTTTCATCATTAGGTAAATAGAGAAACCTTTTGTTACACGCATAGAATGTTTTTAGAATGCACACTATACGATGTGTTCGGGAAAAACTCTAATAGTTCAAATTAAAAACATCTACAATCAATTGCAATGTTTAAAAATACATGCTGCAATATTTCATTTCCTAAGAAAACATTATTTTTTTGAATGTATGCCTTATTGAGAAAATGTTATACAGAGGATTATATATTTTTAGGTTGCCTAATACAAGGTGATGCTAAAACTGAGCAAAAAAACTATATCCACGTATAGCTGAAATTATTTAACTCCTAATTCATCTAATACTCCTTTTTTTTATAAGACTCCATTACTGGATGTGGGGCTTCAAAGTTTTTTATATCAATTTTTGATTTTTCATAAACATTTTGTTTGGGAAAGCTAAGAGATCAAGCGTATTTCATTCAAGAAAAAGGCACAGTTGAGTGTGGAAAGTGGATGAAGTTGGACCCAACTTAGTTGCTCGTCAGTAGTTGGACGGTGTGTATCCGAACCGTTGGATAGGTCGAGGAGGGCCACGTCCTGGCCCTCTAGGTTTCCAGACTTAAATTCTTCAGATTTTTTTTCTCTGAAGTCTCATCTTGGTTTATATCACTGTCATTAAAAACACACCCGGTATTTTTTAACGCATTCCTCAATCAATGGATTATGTTATAATAATTTATGTGTGTTTAATTTGTAAACACACGTTTGTAAAACAACAATAATATTATTTTTGAAAAAATTGCGTAAAGACCTTATTTTTGAAAAGAGAATGCTAGTTTAGATGTTGTAAAAAAAATTAGGTTAATGATCTCGTTTTCAAGGTACACACAAATTTGCACAATTTTGAAACCAAATTTTTCACTTCTAAGTTAGATCCACTTTTCACATTCAATCCTACATTTTTCTAGAAATTAAGGTTAGACTGTTAAATTTCCAAAACAACAAGTTTATCAAAATGTTACAACAAAAAAGTTGTTTACATTTTAACATATTTGATCGATGGCTAAATTATTACCTAACTAAGGCAGTTTATTGGTAGAATATACAATATATTTAGGTTTATAAATCACAGGACGATTAGAAAATGCGAAAATGTTAAAACAAACTAAAATTAGTTTTTAACCAGATTTCCTTTCCCGTACATCTATTATCATTGACAATTACTAATTAATTAAGTAAATTTTCACGGCTGAAAATTTTGAAGCGCAATAGTACACGGGGTGGTCAGAAAAACTCAACCAAACTGCCATTCTATAAAATGTGTATTCCAAATAAGTATTTCCTAACCTTCAACGCTCTTTAAATTTCTAAATAATTGGGGAAAAGTTTTAGGCTGAATAATTATTTAAAAAACACGTCTTTGTAAGACATATTGAAAGTTTTTAAAATGTGCAACCGCAAACTTTTTGGGCTGAGTAGCATACCTAGGCCTTACAGAAAATTATTAAAATTGAAGTAAGTTTAAAAAAAAAAAAAGATTTTCTTCCATACACTTCAAATATGTTGTCGGGGTGTTATTATGATTAATGATTAATTAAATTTAATATTTAAGAAAATGTTTTACAAGAATGTACGCAGATTTCAGATACAGTATCATGCAGGGTGCGTAACATAAAGTCTTCTGAGAGACTTAATACAATTTTTTAAATAACACCTGAAACTTTTAGTTTAAAATCGTTGTTGTTTCTTAAACTTATACTGATTAAGGAAATACGCTAAAACAATATAATCAAATTTTAGGCGGCATACTATACAGGGTGTAACGAAAATAACACGAACAGTTTTAAGGTTTAAAGAAACATTTTCTAGTAAAATTAGACATCACTGTGTAATAATAAAGAAAAATTAACAGAATACCTTACATGATTTTCAGACTACGTAGGATACAAAGTATTCAGAAGACTGCGGTAAGGTTTCAAAACTGTTAAGACAATCGAAATTTTGAAATACAAGCTAGTAAATGTACTATCCAGAATGAATTACTCCTGAAAGTGATACGTAATTAAGTAAATTCTAATGATATACATAGTTTTTAACTGCTTACTATATAGGGTGTCCGAAAATTAATAAAATCTGAAGGGTCATATCCAATTAAAATTTCTTCTTCGTATGTATGTCGACCAGTGGTCTGTTAGTGAGGGACCTCGATGGGCCAGTGCGAATATGCGCTGCCACTCGAGGTCGCAGTGCGGGGTCAAACCCCTACTGAGGCGACCGTATTTCACTTAATTAAGTTTAGGATGCATGTTGCATGAATGGCTAGTATGTAAGGGACGCCCGCAGCCCCCTGAAGTAATGCGAAAGCGGTTCCGGTGGGGGGGGGGGCGGTATGAATGTATGAATGTATGAATTATACACTTTATATAAAATAATAATTGAATTCTGTCATATCTTCATCTTCTTTTGCGTATTAGTTATTAAGCCTATTAATTTCCTACAGTAGAGTAGGGTATATGTGAAACCTATTCGCCGATGTGCCGCACTGAAAGCTAACCTAACCTATCGAACAGAGAAGAAAAGTTCCCCCTACATAGTTTACGATTGTCAGAGCTGTTCGTATGAGAACCGGGACCCACGGCTTTACGTGTCTTTCGAAGCACGACCGGTTGCATATGTCACTATATTAGTATATGTACCGCAGTAGTGACTCTGCTGTATGTTATATATAATGTATAAACCACGAGCAAAATAAATCAAACTGGTTAACAGAAACGAAAGTATTTTGTATTAACTTAACCGATAGTTAATGTCTTTACGTTAATGTCTTTACGGTAATGACTTTGACCCCACTCATCCAATTTCTTGTTGTATATTTAGAACGGGACTTTAATATAAACTAACTGCAACCGCGTATACTACTTCCAAGTTGTGTTCGGTAACTTTATTTTTAATATGTACCAGAAGAAGTGTAAGTGATTGCAATTGGCTGTTTGAGTATTTATTATGTATGTGTGATGTGGTTTTGTTCTCCTCCAAAGTAGCACAAAAATAAAATTACTGTTTCATAATCTTCACTGGGAACCATAATTCAAAACAAATTCCGTTATTTAAAAGTAATTATAAGCTATTTTATAATTGCTGGGATGTTAGTTATTTACTTTGTAAATAGTCGTAACTGGTAAATAATTACCTAAACGTTTATTTTTTGGGTATCATGGCGACTCAGCAGTGTTTCCTCGACTGCGATACATACAAATGGATACAATTTCATATTTTTAATCTATAAAGTTTTTCCTTGCGATGATTGTTTGCCCTAATAGTTGTTATTTATTAAGATTGATAATACAATTTATAATTGAGTGCGAACGATTGGATGTCTTGATATACTAGATGATGCAGAAACAGTTAAATACATTTCCTTGAGATGTAAGAAGTCAGTAGATGTAAGTTATGTACTTTGTAAATAGACGTAACTGTTAACTAGTCATGTAAACGTTTATTGTTTTAATATTATCCTGGCTCAGCTAAGTTTTCTCGACGAAGACTGTTTTGGCAGCTCGCGGTAGTAGCGGATTAGGTTCCAATTTTACAACCATACAGTCGAAGTACAATTTACTTATTTGCATATGCAGCTGGACTGATTTGACACATACAAATACTTACAATTTAATATGTTTTATCTTACATAATTTTTCCTTGCAATGATTGTTTGTCATAATCTTATTTATTAAGGGCCAAAACAAATTAAAATTTCTTCTTATGTATGTCGGCAAATGGTCTGTTAGTGAGGGACTTAAGTTAAGTTTAGGGTAATGCGAAAGCGGTTCGTGGGGGGTAGTATGAATGAATGAAAAAAATGGTCTCTTAGGGACTCTCATTAATCTTCTCTGTAAACTAGATTTCTAAAACCTTCCAAATATAAATTTTCATCACTCCATAAGTAATTACTCAAACATATAATGGGCGTATACACGATATTTAAGCTTTGTAACATGCATTGTATTCAACATAATGTAAAAAAAATGTTAGGCTAGTCGATGTTTTTAAAGCAGGCGAAAATTTCCATTCTAAACATCTACTTTTAAGTCAATTAATTGTCAATTTGATCCAATCCGTCTACATATTTCAACAACTTGTGTAAAGTGATTTTTCATTTGGTTTGACGGCAAATTTGCGTAATACTTGCCAGCTTAATACTACTTTGTAATAAAGCCAGCTTTTCTCGGGAAATACCTGTTGATGAATAGGAAAAACGAAAAAATGCGATAAAAAGAGGATCTTTCGAGAGACATGGGGGCAACGAGAGTCGTCTGCTTGCTTTCTGCTTTCAGATCCTAATACCCTCGCGGCTTCCACCGAGCTCCTTATAAAAAGAAGCCGGAAAATCTGATTGCAAAGGGTGTCAACTACACAAACACTTGATTCACTCCAGTTTTGCTGTCATTTTGTCGGTTCTTCGTATTAACGGAATCGCTGTTTAGGTTTTTGATTTCCTGATACTTAATTTGATCGGCGGCAACAAAAATTTCTTAATATTAATTTTTTTTGTTGTTACCGTTACTGATTATGAGGGGTATTTTAGAAGGGATAAAAACAGAAGCCCCCAGAATTTCATTATTGGCAGGCAATATTAATTTGACGCGAAGATTTGGGCTGTAAAACATAGTAAGGACCCTAATATGTGGTCTGCTGCGATCCATAGAAGTTATAGCGAGGGAAGATTCCCAAGATGGAATGGGATAAACCGATATTCATTAACGGGTTGAAGCGGAACGAAGCGGAGTAGACAGAACCACCGGAAACCTAAAACACGTACGTGCTAGGGCGGTCGTGCCTCCAGCCTACATGCCATACACTCAGAAACAGACCGTGTATGACATGATTCGAGTGCTTCACAAGTGTGTTATTTCTGCTACGATGAGTGAAGAACTCGAGGAATTCAGATTGGTATCTCCCACGCTAATAGTAATCAAAATAGGATCAAGTTTGTTTCTCCTGTCGACTTCCTAGGTTCTGATTTCCTTCTTGTTGAGTGATAATAAATCTTAACTCTCCTCTAATTGCTCTGACACAGTTTCAGTTTCAAACTAATGTAATGTTACTTATCTATAACAGTGGTTTAGGAGTTTTATTTTACAACATATAGACATATTCAAGAAACACTAAAATTAGTAGTATTTTTTGTGAAAAAATTTGGGAAAACTATTCCAGTTTTTTTTTTAAATAGTTCAAGAATAACTTTGGAGGTTTTTATTTTATAAATGTATAAAAATGACAAGGAAACACGAGTATTAGCCAATTTTTTTATTGTATCTTCTTGTAAGTATTTCTGCACTATTTTTTAAGAAGTTGGTAAGAAAAGCTGTTGTTGATTTATGACGTTTAAGGTTTTTGTGCACATCAATTACTATTATATAGATACTTTCCTAGTCTGCAAAATTTATTAGAAATTCAACTAAACTATTTGTATTTTTCAGCAAATTATTCTAAAGTGCATCACTGTAGTAGTTTTATGTAACAAAATATGTCAGTATGGTAAGCAAATACGCATACAATACGAATACCATATTAATATGATAGGTAGGAAAATACTAATATTAGTCAACCTTCCCACCTAATGCATTCAAAATGAGTATTTCGGGGTATTGAATTCAACAATAAAACGACGAAGCCAAAATTCAGAAATTTAGTAGGATGTTTATTATTTTGGGATGTTTTTGTGAAAACTGTTTTCAAAATATATTTTTTTTAAATTACCAGCAGTTAAGTTATTTTGTAAACAGTAGTTTTGCAAATCTTATAAAAATACGATTTAAATATAAAACTATTCTCACCACACACTGTGTTTTTTTGGTCGTGGATAGAGGAAGAAGAAGCGGATTTTTTGATATAATACATAATCACCTGTATTTGTTTACAAATTTCTGCTATTAGTTAATTGTAATATTTTTATCTGTCTAGTGGATAACATTTTTCCATAGTTTGGAAACCACTGTTCTAATGTAATTTTTCATAAATTTTTGAAAAATTCGCTAAAATCCTTGAATCTTCTACAAAACTGGTTAAACTGAAATACGCACAAAAATGTTACACATTTTATGTAAAATAATATTTGAATTATGTTATCATCTTCTTCTCCTATTTATAGTTCAATGGCCTATTAATTACCTACACTAGAGTAGGTTATGTGAACACTCTTTGCTGATGTGCCGCACAGAAACCTAACCTAACCTATTGAACAGAGAAGAAAAGTTCCCCTACATGGTTTACGACTATCATACTGTTCGTATGATAACCGGGACCAACGGCTTTATGTGTCTTCCGAAGCACGGCCGGTTGCATATCTCACTATATTGGTGTATGCATCCCAGTAGTGACCCTGCTGTATGTTATGTATAAAAGCAATGAATAAACCACGAGCGCAAAAAATTAAGACAAATACTGGTTAACAGAAACGAAAGTATTTTGTGTTAACTTAACAGATAGTTAAAATAATGACTTTGAGCCTACTCATCAAATTTCTTGTCGTATGTTTAAGGACTTTAATATAAACTAATTGCAACCCTACACTACTTCCAAGCTGTGTTCGGCAACTTTTTTTTATAATATGTACCAAAAGAAGTGTAAGATATTGCAGTTGGCTATTGCGTGTGATGTGGTTGTATTTTCCTCCAAAATAGAACAAAAATAAAAGCATGGTTGTGATATACTCCACTGGGAGCTTTAATTGCAAACAAATTCCATTATTTAAAAACAGTTATTATAAGCTATTTTATAACTGCTGAGATGTAAGTTATTTACTTTTTAAATAGCCGTAACTGTTAATTAATCACCTAAATGTTTATTGTTTGGGTGTCACGGCGAGTCAATTGTGTTTTGTCGACTGAGATACATACAAATAGGTACAATTTAATATTTTTAATCGTATGAAGTTTTTCCTTGCGATGGTTGTTTGCCCTAATATTCGTTATTTAATAAATATTAATAAGATAATTTATAATTTAGTGCATACGATTGGAAGTGATATGTCTTGATATAATGGATAATGCAAAAACAGGTAAATACATTTCCGTGAGAAGTAAGAGGCCGGTAGATGTAACTTATGTATTTTGTAAATAGACGTAACTGTTAACTAATCATGTAAACATTTATTGTTTTAAGGTTATCCTGGTTCAGCTACGTTTTCTCAACGGAGACCGTTTTGGTAACTCGCAGTAATAGTGGATTCTAAAACTACAACCACACATCCGAAACACAATTTGCTATTTTGCATGTGCAGCTGTACTGATTCGATAATTACAAATATTTACAATTTAATATGTTTTATCTCATATGATTAGATAGAGAATAAGAAAATAAGAAGAAGAAAATTTGTAATTTAGTGCCAACTACTGGAGATTATATTTTTCATGATATACTGAATGTTGTAAAAACAGTTAAATAAACTTCCTTGGGAAATAAAAGGTAGGGCGATGTAAGTTATTTACGTTGTAAATAGATGTAACTGTTAACTAATAACGTAAATGTTAATTTTTTTAGTATCATCGTAAGTCAGTTTTATTTTCTCCAAGGAGATTGTTTTGGTAACGCGAAGTAGTAGCCGGTTAGGTTCTAATATTACAACCATATAGTCTAAACACAATTTGCTTATTTGAATATGCAGCTGTACTGGTTCGATACATATAAATATTTACAATTTTATGTTTTATGTTTTATGTGTATATAGTTTGTCCTTGCGAAGGTTGTTTGGCCTATTATTAATGTATAAAAGTTAATAAAAAATTTGTAATTTAGTGCCAACTACTGGAGATTAATTATTTTTCATGATATACTGGATGTTGTAAAAACTGTTAAATAAACTTCCTTGGGAAATAGGTAGGGCGATGTAAGTTATTTACTTTGTAAATAGATATACCTGTTAACTAATCAGGTAAATGTTAATTTTTTTAGTATCATCGCGGAGGATCACCAAGGAGATTGTTTTGGTAATGCTAAGTAGTAACCGGTTTGGTTCTAATATTACAACCATACAGTCTAAACACAATTTGCTTATTTGAATATGTAGCTGTACTGGTTCGATACATACAAATATGTACAATTTAATATGTTTTATCCTATAAAGCTTTTCCTTGCGATGATTGTTTTACGTAATATTATTTATTTCTTTATTAAAAATTAATAAGAACATTTATAACTTAGTGCCAACGATTGGAAGTCATATGTCTTGATATACTGGGTAATGCAAAAATAGTAAAATAAATTTTCATGAGCTATAGAAAGGCAGTAGATGTAAGTTATGTACTTTGCAAATATACGTAACTGTTAACTAAGTGTGTAAACGTTTATTTTTTATTATCATCTCGACTCAGCTGTATTTTAACTGTATTGTAACTCGCAGTAGTAGCCGATTAGGTTCTAATATTACAACTATACAATCAAACACGTACAATTTAATATGTTTTATCCCCTAAAGCTTTTCCTTGCGATGATTGGTTTACGTAATATTATTTATTCATTTATTAAAAATTGATACGACAAATTTGTAATTTGGTGTGAACCATTAAAAGTTATATTCTTCCTGATATACTAGGCGATTGTTTAATGTAGCGGTAAATTGTTGAAAAGTTTATAAGTATGAAAAGATATTCATATTTTTTCCACTTGTCTCAAGCTCATTAAAGGTTGCTGTATTTGATCAGCCTGTATGAACCAAATTCTACTCTAATATAATAATAAAATATTACATAAAACAAACATAATAAATTGTTGATACTATTATAAGTAGTAGGCGAAATACTTTAGAATCAAATTAAGACATGATTTTCTTTGCTAAAGTCTTCTTTTTATCTCCACTTCTCTTGATTCGGTAGCATTTCAATTCAGGAGCTGAATTTCTGATTAACAGTACGAAAAATCTTAGCAACCGCAAATCAAACGATGTTATTACCCTTAAAACGTGTGTATTAGCAAACTAATTAAATTTATGGGTTGGCAGACATTAAACAACGGTCTACGACAAACGTTTGTCTCGGCGTCATCATTCAAATGAATCCGCATTTTCTAGTTGGCTTTAGGAGTATATCCAAGCGAAATGTAAGCTAACAAATGAATCTTTAACAAGAAATTGCAGTGTTTACGTGTACCACGTTGCATGCAGTAAAACCCGGTGTGGAGTAAGGATAATGGACCCCCAACGTGAATCAATTCAGCGTCTGATTGTTTCCAGTCAGAGCTGTTTAATGG
>JABXWE010060795.1:0-13034 GCA_014611495.1 Limonius californicus
ATTTATACTAATTCATCAGTGCACATTGAACAGTCTTGTGATCTATGATTGTTTATCTTCAGTTATCTTCAGTTAGTTCGGAAACTTTAGTTTCTGATAAAATGTCTAATGATTAATGTATTATTAGAAGTAACAACAATGGAATAATTTGTGGGTATATAATATGTAACAATTTGCTACTGAATATTATTTTATTTTATTGACTACAAATCCTACCAACACCTACAAAAGCTACAAACAAAGACTACTTAAGCTTTTAACGACTTATCTATTTCTGTATTTCCTGCGTTACCCCTCGGTCCTGTTAGATCCCTTGTCGGTCGCGGATCTTTCACCTGTGATCGATGTTCAGGTAGATCTTCCGTCCTATTTCCCTCGAGTCGTACCCGCACTTGAATTGCACACACCGGACGATGAAAGTATGAACTCAAAAAATTCTTTTTTTTTAAAAGGCTCGCTAAGCAAGCAATTTGCTCGGGAGCGCCGAAAATACGTCTGTATTCCACCGCATCCCCAACGCGACTCCGTCATTAACACGAAATGTTTTTCAACAAAATATTAATGTAGATATTCTTGTATTTCATTTATATAATAAATTTATAAGTATGAATAAATGTACCGGTCACACTATTTTGTCGCACTAAATATTGACTGGATTTCAAATATAATGCTACTGTTACTTCTACGAATAATTGCGGTTACTGTAATTATGTAATGGAATTTAATATAAGATACAAAAATAATTACCTAGAATAACAACAATAACAACAACTGTCGCAACTTGTGTAAAAACACATTCGTGGTTGATAACATCAAGTGGTCACACCATTTTGTCCGCAACTGATGTGAAGTATCACTCTATATGGATGTGAAACATGGACCATTGAGGAAGAGAACAAAAGGAGAATAGAATCCTTTAAAATGTGGCGTTACAGAGGAGCATTAAAAACTGTCTCGACACAAATTATAAAAAATCAGGAAGTACTAGAAAGAATATAAGATAAAAGAAGCATATGGAAACACATAATTAGAATAATAACAAAAACGGCGGGTCACATTCTGAGAAGAGAAGGTTTACTGAAGACAATCATCAAAGGTAACAGCAAACTGAAATAAACCCTAAAGAAAGTATTCGCCTTGAATAAATTAAACAAATCATTAACGATTCAGAAAGGAGGAATTATGTGGCAAACTTCCGATAGATCGAAATGGATTGCTGCGAAAAACCAGTCTTTTACTGAAGACTGTGTAAGAGCAACTTATAAACCTTTCTATAGGAACATGTCATAAGAGGTACTCTTATATCCATACCGAATGCCAACAATTCATGAATTGTTATCGCGCGATACTACTTAAAAGCTTACTGTGGTTATCTAATTGAATGTAATATAAGATAGAAAAATAATTACTTAGAATAACAACAATAACAACTGTCGTAACTTATGTAAAAACAGATTCGTGGTTGATAACATCAAGTGGTCACACCATTTTGTCCGCAACTGATGTGAAGTATCACTCTACCATATATGGATGCGAAACATGGACCATTGAAAAGGAGCGCAAAAAGAGAATAGAATCCTTTGAAATGTGGTGTTACAGAGGAACATTAAAAATTGTCTGGACACAAATGAGGAAGTACCAGAAAGAATATAAGGTAGAAGAAGCATATGGAAACACATAATTAGCATAATAACAAAAACGGCGGGTCACACTCTGAGAACAGAAGGTTTACTGAAGACAATTATCAAACGTAACAGCAAACTGAAATAAACCCTAAGGAAAGTCCTCGCCTTGAATAAATTAAACAAATCATTAACGATTCAGAAAGCAGGAATTATAAGGAAAACTTCCGATAGATAGAAATGGATTGCCTATAAGAACATAAGATGTACCCCATACCGAATGACAATTCATGAATTGTTACCGCGCGATAGTACTGCAAAGTTAACTTTTCAGTGGTTTTTGAATGTGTTCCATCACAATCGAAGAACATTACGGAATTCGTTTTCCGGTCATGAATTCGGTTTCATAAACAAGTTTATGGTAATTAACAAAATTTTAGGACATGTTCTGCTAAAAATCCTCAATCTTCTGTTGAAACGCAGCCTGTATTCTGAAAAAAATGGTGTTTGCGCAAATTAATCGGCATCAATTTTTTAATGGCAATATTAATGCTGAAAAATGGTGGTAGGAAATTTTGCTATTTATTAATGAACTGTAAGATGATGAATTCGGGGAGAGTTATTTTCAACAGACGGAGCCAGACCACTCTGTACACCCAAAGCTTTGCAGATATTACAGAAATCCTTCGATAATAGACTTATTAGCAGAGAGAAAATCTGGTCAGGTAGATTTTGTAAGTTTTCCTGCTTTTGCATAATACTGCCCTGTAACATTGAGCCATTCAACGAGCAAAATTCTCTTTGTATTACAGAAAAACGAACTTGATCTACCCAGTAGGCGGCAGAACTATACAGCGTATTATATCAATACTTTTTGGTGTATGGACCATGATCGTAACTACATCACATGTCCATTACAATAACACGTTCTGTCAATATTTGGGGATTCACTCTAAAGCACTGCAACAACGCTGAACATAGCATCGTTCTTTTTTGCATCTGTTCAGACGTATTTTATTTATCGTATTCATTGACAATTCGTTAATAAGAATGTTTTGGACGATATGATACGGAAAGTAGATTTAAGGTGCTACGTTAAATGTTGTTTATTTTTGATCGCATAGACTTTGTTTAGTATTTTCAGTTGTAACAATTTTGAAGATTCAAATACATCTTCAAGATTCTCTGCCACATTAATTCACCACACCAACGCATTATTCATAATAACTCCTTTAGACGCTTCCACTTGCTATAGATAATTATAGCGCGCTGTTCAATTACATCCGATTTAATAAAAATACTAGTACTCTATACTATTTTAACTCAACTGGTACAATTTTGCTAAACCAGTGAAATCTGGTATGCGCTCTCTAGATATATTACTAAAATACGTGCCAAAATGTTAAAACGCATATAACTGCGGGCATATTTTAACACTTTTAAATGCAAACAATTACGAAATGCAATTTTCGTAAAGCATGACTGTTTTTCATTTGACGAGCTGTGAAACGTTGACACAAATCAATTTGGCTAGGAAAATACAGAATAAAAGAATAAAAACTCACTTTCTCTCTTTTTTTTGTATTATTCCTAGTATTTCTAAAACAACCATTAAACAAACATTCATACAGAGAACAAGTGAGAAGATCTTGACAGGTTAGTAACAACTTCTTTACATATTAACTGGAATTTTCATATTCTGAACGGTTCTTCTTTGTTTTATGAAAAAATGTCGAACATATCTCGCAGTGTCGCAGATTCGTCAAATTTTGGTGACAGATTCATTTGCATAATGGGTACAGGCGTTGAACATTATTTTTCGGGAAATTCAAAATATATCTGAAGAATTATACATTTTGTCATAATATATGAAATTACTTATAAAAGGAACTTCTCGAATTTATAAAATATGCAAAGCTAGTTACTTGCTAAATACAGCGCAAACTTATAGACTGACTAATTGTAATTTGTCTTGAATTGGTCGCTAAACATTCCAAATCAACTTAAAGATAATATTATTAATTCATTTCTTGGTTGTAAGACAACATTGAGTGAAAAATAGTATCCGAACAGGCAAAACAAAAATTCAGAAAGAAATGGAAGTGAATATAAAATATTGAATAGCGGTGTGAAAGGGTCGCCCCACAATGGAATAATTTTGAACTAACATAATTAAAGTCCAAATGTGGCCTTTAATACGTATGTTAATAGGTTCTGGGAAACTAGTACAGTAGTACGTGATGTAAACTAGATAATTACTGTTTTGGCAAAATTATTTCCATTGGGAGTTAAAATTTTGTCTACTAACTACAAACCATTATTATACATACAAATGGTAACGTAAATTATGTTACTACTGAAGTCACTACTGTTAACGAATGTTCTAGCACATTAATAACCACTAGATAGATCCCGTAGGCCACGCCCCACGCTTTTATTCCTTCTTTTAGGAAATAAAGATGTTTTGTCAATATGCAAGATATGCCTGTAGGACATTCTAGTGTAACCGTCTATAGATAGGGATCTGGTTACCTCCTGGAGAATGGTTGACGGTTAACACTTTCAACGTCGAAATGACGTAGCAAGTAAACACAAAAAGAAGGATTAGCCAGTAAAAAAACGTATTTCATTTCCAATTTAAATTCGAAATTATATATTTAAAGTTGAAATTTCAGGCTCAAAGTCGCAAATGTAATTATCTCCTTTAATACCGAAATATGGATATCAACAAAGAATTTGTTTCCAGGCAATATTTTCCGCTATTTGATATTATTTAGTATTTATCCTTATCCGAAACATCATACTAGCGGAAAACTACTATGAGATTATATAGTAGTAACAAATATATGAGGTAAACGGTTATTGATCGATAGATTGGCACCCATCAGCAGATCCATGACCTCCACAGTCGCCTGATTTGGCTCCACTATATTTTGAAGAGGATAAGGAAGAGCAGAAATTGTAAAAATGTTTGAAATGAGCTAGGTAGAAATTACATAAAAAGAGTGGGAGAAAAAGAGTGGAGTACAGCCCATGGGTTCAGCTACCATGTATTAATTTAAACTCTTACGCATTCATGTCGTCATGCTGTGTAATTAACAAATGCGTTTGTTTGGTTGCACAAAAAGAGAATCTAATGACCGAAGACATCAGTCTAGTAACCAAACCAATCTCAGTATCATTATCCGGGAACAATCATATTAAAGAATCAATAAAATGCTCAGATTAGACACACCCTTATTTTACAACTTTACATTGTATTACCACTTATATTAAATTAAAAAAAAACTAATAAACTTGCAGATAGTCTGCTGCATAAAATTAGTTGCTCTACTTTTCGGAAATATTCGGCAGCAAATATATGTTATTAAAGTTGCTAAATACATTAGCCGAGTAGCCCAGTGGCAAGAGGGCTAAGCTCAATAGAGGTCCTCAGTTCGAACGTCGGAATAAGCAGAAAATGTTTCTGTAAATCCTGGGTCAACATCGAGCTCGGTAATCATTCGAAGTTGGGTTACAATTATCGGCGATTCACCTAACCACTGGTTAATCAGGAGAAGTAACAATGCCACAAACATCATACACACATTAATAAAAATAGTGAAAACAGAGAGCGAATGTAGTTGAGGGTAACGGAATGATCGTGACGCAAGTCGAAACGAGACCCATCACCTTCAATAAATCCTGGTTGTATGAATAGTAACCTCAACACCGCAAGGTAAAACGAGAAATTGCTGAAGAAGGAAAAAGAAAGAAGATGTCATTAAATACAACGTGCGTGTAGCCCACGGGTTCATATTTTCTAGCTTTGTAATAACGTATGTGCTTATTTATTTAAGCAAAGAAAGAATTTAATGACCTAAAACTACAATTCAAATATGCTTATCCGGAAAAACGTATATAAGATAAAGAAATACAAACGGTCCAGTTTAAACACGCTCTTATTTTGCAGTATTAGATTCTACTACATATTATATTTAAGACCAAAAACTAATAACTATACCGGAAGTTAGCTAAATTCCTGCTTCCAAGCAATATTAACAACAGTTATGTTTTATGAAGAAGTGGCTAACTAAGACGTGGCTGTAGGCACAACTTTAAGTTTAAGTTATTTCTTAGGAATTCGTGTCGAAGCCATATTTTAGTATCTTTAATCCTAGTACTTTTGTTAATGCTTTGCAATCAGCATATGTGTCTGTCTATCTAGACAGACAGAACCTAATGACCTACAACTACAGTCTAGTGTCCAATTAAAGGATTTACATCGGGTAAAAGCCGTATAAAAGATTAAGGGTAGAGTACAGCACTCAGTTTGACCCGGTTTAGGAAAGCGTGTATATTTTCCTTGGAGTTCAAGGAAACTTTGTGTGATAATTTCTGAAAAATAATTTGAAATTCTTTAGAAAAATTAGAATAGACATTGCTCTATAAATCGTTTAATAAATTACTTAAAGTTATGAAAAATAATGAGATGATTAGAAATTTTTAATGTCGTTTTAAAACCCATTTGTATGAGAAATAATAATAATAACTGTATAAACCCTGAACTGGATTCGGGACATTTATTTGAGATTTACGTATCATCATAGTTGCACCATGTTCTCACAGAAGAATCAGATCAAATTATCCGACAAAAAGCGGTATGCAATCATTTTCCATTACATCGAAGGAGCTTCCACCCGTGAAATCGCTAATAAAGTACATCGTAATCAATCGATCGTCGTTCGAGTAATTAGGTAGGTATGCCTAAATTGGCAAAATTAAACTGAAGCCCCGATGTGGCCGACCAAAAATAACCTCTACTAGAGAAGATGCTGGGTTAAGGAGAACAAATTTGGCTGGCAATTCTATAGAACTGATCAAATTATGGTCAGAAGCTATTGGTGCGCCTTTTGGGGTTTTGGAAAAACTTGGATACATCCTGAAATCGCATAGTACCCCCATAAAGCTGAAGAGGAAGGTATGTGACATATGTGTTTCCCTGTAACCACATACGGTCTAGAAACCATAACTGCGAGGGGGATTCAGAACAACTCAAAGAGCGATGGAATGTGCACTGCTGGGTATCAATTTAAGAGATCGGATAAAGAAACGAGAATATCAGAAACAGAACAAAAGTCACGGACGTAATTCAAAAAGTAGCTCAATCTAAATGAAGATGGAAAGGCCACGTCGCAAGACAAGATCCCGGTAAGTGGACGCTTAAAGGAATACAGTGACTCCCAAGAACTACAAAAAGAAGTGTGGGGAGACCCCAAAAGCGTTAGCGAGACGATTTCCAAAAAGTAGCGGGAAAAAACTAGACACAAACAGTTTCATGCAGGAGAACATAGAAACGATTGAAGGAAACCTACATCCAGGAATGGATATCCAAATACGCTGAAAAATACTAAGAAAAAAAAGATGTCTTAATTTTAGACTTCGAGGATGTAAATGACACAAGAAACCACTGGTTTCTGAGAAACACAGACTGAATGGTTTGCGATGGGCAAACGATCATCGTCGCTGGACCCAAGAACAGTGGCAAAATGTGCTATTCAGCGATAAATCCACGTTTAATATCAATAATCGTGCTGGTAATACATGTAAGAAGGTTTTCTCGGGAAGAATAATCATCAACATCCAAATTGTGTACTTCCAAAAATAAAACACCCAACCTTTGTTATGGTAGCGGGATGTCTGCCGAAAGAACTGGTCGACTACATGTCGTCTCTGGGACGATAAATGTCATAAAATACGTTGACGTGCTGCAGAATAAGATGATGCCTAGTGGAAAAGATTTGTTTGAAGAAGAAAAGATTATTCTCTAGGATTACAATCCACCTTGCCACAGAACAAAAGTGGTTCAATCTTGAATGTCGACCAATAAAGTCGATAGAATGAATTGGCCAGCACATTTCCCAGACCTTAATACCATCGAAAACTTGTTGCAAACGATAGCTAGCATCACTTCAAAAAAAAACGTAATCGTAGCCCTTAATACTGCCTAGTTTCACTGCATCTCCAAGGTAGAACTTGGAAAACTGGAAAAATTCCGTGATAATTAGATGCATATTAGTCAACAACGACTGGCCGATAAAGTTTAAACTATTGTAATATTAATCAGTATGTTTTGTAATATTTACTTTACTATATTAGGTACTGTGTTTGAATATCTTTATATGTATGTACATTAATAGGCTAAAAAAAATTAAAGTTTTCCCCAATTTCTCCAGGGCTCCAGGGCTCTTTCATACCACTGTATGTAAACAATGAATCATTTTCCTCTATGCCGTTAAGTAATCTTTGTGTACTATTTTGTTTATTCATTACAATCTTTAATCCAATTTAGTCCACAACTAGTCCAACCCCAAAACAAGTATTAACGTTAGCTTCATTTTTATTTCAACACTAGGGTCAGTAATCGCGAAGCGATTTTTAATTGCATACATTCACTCGTTTACAGTCGCACAGCCAGACTGGTTATTGATAAATTTTCTAGGATGCCGTTTAAAACAGCGATTTTCATCTCGGATTTGTTAGACGTGTAAACAAAAGAACGACAATTATGTCTGATGAAAATGTGAAAATCAGAGTTCCATAGCAAACAGTGTCTATAATAGATAAATGGATCGCATGAATTAAGCAAATATGTATGTAGATGTGGTAGTTCTAGTTTGCAAATTGGGAGTTTGTTCAGGTAATGCAAATTGTTGAGGAACATTATGTAGCTACCAAATTGTAAAATGTAGCTGGAAATGAGGTAACCTACCCGACTTGGAGACTGAAATTGATTAGGTATTCAAACGCCGTATTTTAACATAATCGAATTCTGATGAACTGTGTCAGTGCGTACTAAGTACAGTCTATAATGGAACTAACTTGTGCATCCGCAAATACAGTTAGGGAGGTAATATTAAATATAAGCCTTTAGGAATCGTTGAATATTAATTTCTTGTGAACTGAAAAAACATCATCATAATTAAATTTTGTTCGTTTAATGCACCTGCTGCTTCCTTCGGGTTCTAGAATACAAAATAAGATTCCAGTAGCAATACAAAAGTCAATTTCAAAAATATGTTATTTCATCTTGTATTTCAAATCGAAACCAAAATTAGGGGCCGGAATACTTCTCATCACAAATCTACTAACTTTTAATTTACGAACATCATTTGAAAAGATGTGAAAATGAAGTATAGTAATCCTAATATCTTTAGTGTAAAAAACTGTCTCATCTGTCATCTGAATTGCTGTAAGATAGCAAGGCATTCTGTCAAATACTTGTTGGTGACCAATTTAATAAATAACGTTGTTTGTGTGTTGATTAAGAGCAGCAAAAATCAGTATGGTGCTGTATTAAATGTTTTTTTGATAAAAGATTTGACAGCAACGGAGATTATACTTCAAGAGCCTATTCTTCTGAATTATCGACAACTGCATTTAAATGGGGTTATGAAATTCTGGAAGACAATCCTTGCAGTGTACACCCAAAAAGTGGGGAACAATGAAAAAATCCTTGATATCTTTTTAGATCATTTTCAATGTATGTTTATGGATTGCTAAATCTGTAGGAATCGCACAGGAACGTGCATTTCGTATATGAACTGAATAGTTACGTACCAAAAAACTCCCCCAAGATTGATGTCGCGTTTACTGAGAACTGATCAAAAACGAATGAGAATGCAAACTTCTCAGGAGTGTTTTGACCGTTTAAAAAAGAATACACCTGAATTTGTGCATCAATCTGTAATGAGAGATTAAACTTGAGTCCACCACTATTATTCGAAATAAAACAACAATCAAAACAATGGAAACATAACGATTCTCCGTCACGAAAGAAAACAATGCATGAAAAGGCAACAGCATCGGTCGTGTCTTATACTAAGCAGATAGTGTTCATAGATTACCCTCCACAACACTCAACTAGAAAAGGTTGTTAATACGATATACATTGATTTTCTACTTCATTCTGAAATCATGTGATCACTGATTCCAAAGTTATAATTTTCGTATAATAGTAAAGTGGCTGAAATGGACATTGCCATTTTTATAACTATAGAGGTAAAAAGGTTAATGTGGTATGGACATTTGCAACGCATGGGAGTACAAATATCGCCCAAGAAATTAAGAAAATGAATGGCCCCTCGAAGATTAAAACAAGGTGGACCGAAAGAAACGTGGAAGAAAGAAGAAATTATGTCTATCTCAAAATAAGAAAGTTGAGTTTAATTATCCATGAGAATGCACCCCTTTTCCATATTGTTAGAAATGAAATAATATTTGGGACCAGCATCCAACGGGAAGGAGGCCACCGAGACGCCCACCAAAAAGATGGCACCAAAGTTGGTTTTCGTCGTTAAATGAGTAAGCAGATCAGACAAACAGGACATCGTCCTTCGATGGGAAGACAAAGAAGAAGGAGAAATCATATTTAATATATTTTATTTCACACCAGTAAAACGGCAGTGGGAACTAGAAAGGTAGTATTTTTGATATGAACTGAGACCCCTCTAAGACAAGCGACTTAGATTGGCTAAATTTTGTTAAAAAAATCGCTGTCGGTAGACGGCATGGAGATCTCTTAAACAGTATGCTAGAAAGATTTGATTAAAATGAGAAGCACCGTTCAACATCTTAAGGACTGTAGATCGTTACCGTATTGACATATCGCCATGAACTTTGCATTTGTCCATATCAAAATTAATTTTCAAAACGTGCATATTATTGTACATAAAAATAACAGTGAGGAATACAAATTATTAAGGGAAGAGCAGTGTAAATCGGAGAGTGGAGGTGTATACTTTTAACTTGTAATCGAAAATACCTGAATTTAGACAACGTTATTCCTCCATACGAAATAATAATTTGAACAATTACTTTTAGGTCCAAATTAAACACCTAGAATTTTATTCGCTTTACACTTAGAAACATAATTCCTTAGGCCGTTTTAAGAAAAATAGTTGGTAAGCACGTGGGTACGAAAACGTTTCGTTACGGAGTTACATATAGGTTTCCTCTTCGAAAGCAATCACATTAAGTTTGCTTAACAAAACAGCAAAACAACGCTTTCAAGAAACTGCTTCTTTAAAATCTACAAATTATTAGATATTTCACAGGAAAACCAAGATCTGTTTGTGTTATGGATTTCGAAGAGACCTTAATAAACATGGTTGCGGAAGAATCATCTAACCAACTAACTTTGATTCAGTACAACAACATCTTCGAGTAACTGGCTCTGAAATCTGCAAATTTACTTGACAGAAGAATCATCTAACCAACTCACTTTGATTCAGTACAACGACATCTTCGAGTAACTGGCTCTGAAATCTGCAAATTACTTGACAAAAAGACCAAGATCTGTTTGTACTATGGATTTCGAAGAGACCTTAATAAACATGGTTGCGGAAGAATCATCTAACCAACTAACTTTGATTCAGTACAACATCTTCGAGTAACTGGCTCTGAATTCTGCAAATTACTTGACAGAAGAATCATCTAACCAACTAACTTTGATTCAGTACAACGGCATCTTCGAGTAACTGGTTCTGAAATCTGTAAATTACTTGACAGAAAGACCAAGATCTGTTTGTACTATGGATTTCGAAGAGACCTTAACAAACATGGTTGCGGAAGAACCATCTAACTAACTAACTTTGATTCAGTACAAGATCTTCGAGCAACTGGCTCTAAAATCTGCAACTTACTCGACAGGAAGACCAAGATCTGTTCGTACTGTGGATTTCGACGAATCCGCGATTGGGAGCTGAATTAAGTGTCAACCCTAGCTTAGTATAGTTTATACTTCAGAAGCAACTGCTAGATCCCTATAATAAGCAAAAAATATATATTTCTGCTATTAAGTAGTTACTGGCTACTAGTTAGTCGTCGTTTCTTTTCATGTATGGAAAATAGAATTATGAGATGGAAATAGGAAAATGTAAATATGCAGAAAATATCGTTATGTTGACGTGTCCAATGTTATCAAGAAAGGGAATCGAATGGGCGTAACTTCAAACCGCTCTAACTCTATAACGAAGAGTTTTCAGACCCACATCCGTAGGAACTTTTTCCTTATTCCTGGCACTTCACCGTGTTCTATGATACAGAATAGTATTTCTACAGGGTGTATCCATTAATCCGTTTTACTGAGATTATTTTAAATCCATATAGGTAAGTAACTGGAGTTTGTCATACAATATTTAAAACAAGAAATAAGCTTTACGTACTTATAACAATATATCAATTTCCTCATGTTCATTCAAACCACAAATATTCTACGTTATGGAAATATCAGAATCTGCACTTACATTTTTAAACTATTCTATTGTCAAAACGTCGACTACCTTGAACAGGTAGTCGACGTACCCGCTAGCGTATATAAATTTTACCCAACTGCGGTTAAAGAAGAGGACCGTGCAGCATTCTTCTGCGAAGATACGGCCGAGATAGGTATTTACAGCTACAAATAACACCATATATTGTTCAATCATGATTAATGAAATTGAAGTATCTAACATACTGTAGAATTTTCTATTTTGAAGCTAGAGAGTTCGGAAAAAAGCCCTCAAATTGAATTAAGACATTCAACAACATCTACAATTCAAAACTGTAAATTAATTTTGCTTAAAAAATGCTGTCAATAAACGAATGCTGTAGAATATAGACTGTAGGTTCTAATGAAATGATTTTGTACGTAACCTTGTTGTACTGATGAATGTTCAATACACCTATACAGTTTAAATTTCATACAAATCAAATAAATCATTTTAGAAAAATAGGAAACTGAATTTTATATTTTATAAAATTTCTAAGTCTTCAGGGACAAACTTCGGCATTGAGTAAAACAAATTTTAAACCTTTTCTAGTCTCTATTGTATCATAAATAAAATTATTAAATTCGTTTTCGCTAAAACATTTTTAAAGAAATTGCTGAACTGAATTAGGGTAGCCAGACGTCCGATTTTTCGGGATTTGTCCCTACTTTTGGTTCGATGTCCTGATATCCCCAGATTTACTTTCGGGACTCTTGTGTGTCCCAATTTTCAAATACTCATCATTTTACTTATCGTAGACCTACAGTGGTTTTCATATACCGAGAATTTCTGGCAACTAATTAGGGGTAATTTAAATACCTTATTACTATGATTATTTTTTAAACAGTCCTATCAACCAATGAGACAAAATCTCAAATCGACCAATAGCATCAAAATTACACCGACTATTCGCTAGTAGTGAATTACACTGATAATTTCCCTCATTTTCTATTAACCAATAATAAGTCTCTATTTTGAATTTATCCACCAATTAGGCTGGTATTATACTGGTAATACCCCTAGGGAAATTACCGGTATAATCAACTCGTATTGGTTCAAATTTCGAAATAGAAGACATTCAATTGGTTGACAATGACATAAGTAAAAATGTCAGATGTCA
>JABXWE010060802.1:0-15319 GCA_014611495.1 Limonius californicus
AGAGGTTGTTGAAATATTTCAGATTGATTTAATCAAAATATTTATTTAATTAGGTTTACATTAAATAGCTTTCGAAGTTGTACAAGATATAAGTAACTTATCTGTATCTGCAAAAATAAACAATCTAAGAATCCATCTGATAATTGTGGGAAATACCTCTTGAATAATCTATTATAGCACTGTTGCACAATATTTTTAATACATTTTTAGCTCGAACACAATACTTTCCCTGACAGTCGGGCGGTCGGGAAAGTATTTAAATAGGTAGCGGGCTAAGTACCTACTTATTAATTTTGGACCCCTGCAGCACACCGCTATTAGTGGGATTTAACTTGCACCCGTCCGGCAACATCCGCGCCTAAAAATCTCGCCCCTAAATGTACTCGCGCCTAAAAGTCCTCGCGCCCAGATGCCATTTTAAAATATTTTTTTAAATGGCAATGAGTGACACCTCATTTGAAACGACTCTTTGAGTAAAGTATAATTCTAATTTTGGGAAAATTTTATAGACTCAAAAATAAATGACAGCCTTCCAAATTATGTCTCTGATAATAAGCACAACGCTAAAAAAATGTAGGAGGCGAAACAACAGAAGTAAAATAATTGAAGTAATTAATCTTTCTGTTCTGTCCGTTTAATTCAGATATTGTGTTTGCTCACGTTTGAATATTGGGTGTTAAACCGGTGACACTAACAATAATTATGGCGAATGTTCGAACTTTGCAGGAAAAACCTGAAGCAGTTTTTATTTTAGTTGAAGCCAATCAAAACTTTCACGAAGCCGAAAGAATATTTAATGAAGGTTTTCCCGACCGTCCTATTTCGAGGACGTATTTAAGAAAACTTGTGCAAAAATTTATTAACGCTGGAAGTGTGCAAAACAGGAAAAACCCTGGATGACCTGCAATTTCAGAAGACATACAAATTCAGATAATCGGTGAAATGGTAGTACATTCTCAGCAATTGGGGACCATTGTCATAAAGTTTTTAAAAAGGCATAAGTTCCTTCCATACAAAATGAAGATTTTACACCGGTTGATTGAAGATGATCCGGATAGATGCATTAAATTTTGTGAGGTCATGACCCAGACCATTGCAAGAAACCCATTCTATCTTCACAATATCTGTTTTAGTGATAAATGCACATTTTTTTAAATGGGTTTGTTAACAGACAAAATGTTAGATATTGGTGCGATGAAATTCCCCATGTTTTCCGGGAAGGTCACACCCAATTTCAGCAAAACTTTAATGTGTGGATAGGAATACTTGGCGACCATATCATGGATCACTTATTTATCGACGGAAACCTTACTGGGGAATTGAACATGCTGGAAAACCTCATCCATCCGTTAATAGTTGAGATTGCTGAAAATAATCCAAACGAATTTGACATGAATATCATATTCCAGCGAGATGGACCTCCTCCGCATTTGAGTAGACAAGTTCGCAATTACCTCGATGCAACGTATCCTCGACGATGAATTGGGCGTCGTGGTCCAACAGAATGGCCTCCGCGATCCCCTGACCTGAATCCGTTGGACTTTTTTTTGTGGGGGTATCTTAAATCGAAAGCTTTTCAAACAGCACCCGATTCCCTTTTGGATGTACGACCTAAAATAACAGAGGCTTGTGCAAATATCGGATTTGAAACTTTGCGGAGAGTACGGGAAGAGATATTACATAGGTTTTTCTATTGCCAAGAAGTTCAAGGAGCACACTTTGAACAATTATTAAAATAGTATTAATATTCAGTTTTTGTTGTATAAAGTAAGTTTTGTTGTGCTTTAGAATCCTCTTCTTCTTCATTCTTCAATGGTGAACATTTCGAAGACATACCTTTTTTGCTTTAATTCTTAGTTAATTCCATAAACTTGTTATTTCCAATCATCTCTCATTTTGATCGGGATGCATATTTTTTTATGAAACTCAAGAATCAGACGCAGAATTAAAATACGTTTCAAATGAGGTGTCACTCGACTCCCATTACCATTTGAAAAAATAGTTCAAGATGGTGCCTAGCCGCCATTTTTAAAGTTATAAAATTTAAATATGTGCAAAAAAGTAGTATTTCGTCTCCTATTAAAGCACAGAAAATTTTACGAAGAAATATTAAATCGTTCAAATGTTAGTAGGGGGAGAGGGCATTTCACGACCGCACTGTACATATTTTGAATTATTACACTGCACTAAACGTTAGAATTATGGATGCTTCTAAATATAGACATAAGCAGTTTTGAACTAATAATAGCTGGAATTTCTATGGGAAATTTTAAGTTTTTTTGCTTCGTGTTATGTCGTTTTGATGTCTTGTAGTGACAAATATAAATGCGTTTCACTATAGCAAGTGATAATAAAGAACATCCTAAAGCGAATTGTGAGCCAAAACGAGTTAATGGGTTGATTGTAATTAAATCTAAACCGCTTTAAGTCGACGCAGTAAGAGACAAAAAGAAAAGGCGTCTTATTCAAATTTTACGTACCGAAAACTATACGAATTTGGTCCGAATGCGCGTAACCAAGTTTCTAGGTAGAGAGGCTTGAGTGTAATTAAATATAACTGTATTAATTCGAATTGTAAAATAAAATAGCAATAGTACAGGTAATGGCAAATCTGCGTTTACTACAACGTATTTAAATCGTATGTAAATATAACCAGTGAAATTACTTCTAAGTACATATCTTTTATTCGCCATTATACTGTTTGCATAGGAATCATATTACAAAATACATTTTTGGTGCTTAACAAATTTTCCATTAACTTCGCGTAATTGCTACATGTTAGTAGCTGACAGTCTAAACATTTCGCAAATAGTTCTTTACTATATAATCCTTAAAGGGTTTCTGTCACACTTGCTATATTCAAAGTTTGGGATACTGATGTTAAAATACATACCTGGTGTCAATGTGTTATGTCTCTGGAAATAAAAGACTCTTTGAGAATTTCTAGAAACCGTTTCTACAACACGGAGGGAGAATCATTATAACTTTCCCCATTTAACCCCTTCGGATTTAGCTCTAGTCTTGTTATACCCCACTGAAAAACTTTTACAAAATGCTACTCAAAAGTAGCAAATATTTTGGGAAAAATAGAATGGCTCCCAAAATCTCTAGATTTGGCCCAATTAGACTTCTTTTTATGGAGTCATTTAAAATGTGTTGTCTACAAAATTCAGTTGCAGTCCACTGCACACCTGCAACAAAGAATTTAGGAGTGCTGAACTATTTTGCGATAAACCTTTCAAAATGTTCAGAGAGAATTTGAAAGTAGACTTTGCTGCAGCCTAGAAGAGGGGTCGGCAACTCGCGGTCCTCTAAGAGCTTTCGTGTAGCCCGCGCAGTTGCCGCGACAGATTTTACAATTTATTTTTTATTTATACTCGTGCTTTTATTATTATTGTTAACGGGATCTTAACCCTTAAGTTGGAAAATTGGAAAATTGTCACATTACCCGGAAGGTGAAATACTGTTTTACAACTTTCCTTCCCCATTTGTTCTTAAACTAATCAACATTGCATACTTTCTATCGTTTTTTTTTAATATCGACTTATTTAAACAAAACGATATTAAATTGAGGAACATAACATAAGACTACGTGAGAAACAATTTAATAACATAAGAAAAAATTGAAAATATTGCAGAGGTTTGCTTCGGGAGCCAATCGTCGTCTGTTACATTTCGATTGGTTCATTCTATTGGCTCCACTAATCGCAGCACTGATTGTATTGTAGTGGTATACTAGATTTTCCACAACCCCAATAGCTCACTAGTACTCACCGGAAGGTTAGCGACTGCCACCATTCCAGCTGGCACACTGAATGAAGGATACATATCTGGAGTCTTCCCATCTCGGCTCCAAGCCCTCCTCGCAGAGCGGATTCAAAATTTCGTGAATCGAAGAATATACCAGCTTCCGGCTTATGGGTTAATATAGCATCATTGGTGTCATATCTATCCTTAAAACCTGCTTGTCATGACTTATTAGTTACTCAGTTGGCCCGATCCCTGGTAAAGGTTGCCGACCCCTGGCATAGGAAACAATAAGAACTCATTTTAAATATGGAATCTTAATCTAATTGTTATGACAGAAGGTGTTTCAAGCTTGAATTATTGTTGTTTTCTAAGTGTGATAATGATGGAGCCTTTTTCTGCACGTGAATATGTAGAAATACATTTTGTAATGGCTGTTGTAGCAGCAATGCTCGTGCAGCTGTGGTAGAATATGGGAGAAGGTATCCTCACCGGCAACAGCCTGACCACCGAACATTTGAAGGGTTGCACCTAAATGTGTATGAAACAGGTATGGTTAAACCACCTCATCATGTTGGAAGAAATAACGTGGAGAATAATGCTGACATTATTGACGAAGTCCAGCAAAACCAATCGACGAGTACTAGAAGAATTTCTAGGCCATTAGGTATTACTTAGTCGACAGTTTGGCGTACATTAAACAGATACAGATTATTACCCTACCATATATAACATGTAGAAAATCTACATGATGGTGATAATTTGAGACGTCTACAGTTTTGTCGATGATTGGTAGATGCTAGCGCAAACAATCCAGAATTTTTAAGTCAAATTCTCTGGATAAATGAATAGCAGTTCACACGAAATGGTATCAACAACTGGCATAATATGCATCACTGGGATTTCGAAAACCCTCATTCTACATTCACAACTGCTTTTCAACGACGCTTCATTGTTAACGTTTGGGCCGGTATTGTAGGCGATCATGTCATCGTATCTTATATATTACCACATCGGTTTAATGGTGCCATGTATTTATACTTCTTAGATAATACCTTGCCGGAAGTATTAGCAGATGTGCCTCTCTCCAATGTGGTACCAGCATGACGGGGCACCGTTGCACAATTCAGGGCAGGTTAGAGATTCGCTAAACCATAACTTCCCACAACGCTGGAAACATGTTGCTTATATAGTTATCTAATATAAAAATAATGCAAATAATTGCCCTTCTCTGTTTGCAGGTAATATTTATGCGGCGAATATATCTTGTCAGCTTGTTAAAAATGTAATCCAGGTGGGACAGGATATGGCAATTGTATTTGCTCAGTATTTTGTGGCTTAAAATCGTGCCTAGGTATGGAAGTGGCCTACATAAAAGCAGTAAAATGAAATATGTTTTATTTAAATAGTATTTCAAGTGACATAAAGACGTAATATTGTGGTTAAATAGCGTTTTGTAACCGTATAGAGCTCGTTTCTATGGTTTGATCGTTATTTGAGAGATAATTCCAACTTTCAGCCTCTCAACGTCTCTACTGAAAAACAGAACAAGTGGCGAATCCGCAACGACAGAGGGGATTAATCCTCTTTTGCATTTTTAAAACTTCCATTTTGCTTTTTGTGCAATTACAATATTTAATGCATGTTTAATCTGAGCTTTTATCAAATAAATTGCCGCATAAATTCGTCGAAAAAAATAACGATTATATCTCTTTAACCGGAGTGACGGGGGAAAATTTGAGGTATATAAAACGGCGAAGAGCAAACATTGTATGTTTGTCGAGCCCGGAACGCATCCAGCTGTAGAGCATGTATCAGGAGGTTAAAAGATCGGGTGAGAGGGCTCAGGCGCCATTACGCATCCGGTTACACACTTCCGGACTGCACGGGGCCACAAGCCGATTACACTTGTACAACACTCGGGCCTGCATAACAATAGGGGGCAAATAAGAGAGCTTAAGGTGTCAATGTAGCAAGTGAAGTGAGGCAGCCGTCTTAATTCTCTATTCAGATGGCGGTTCGTATTTGAATCGCAGATTAACCCGCAAATCCGAGCGAACCAGAACCAAACGTCATTCCCTTTGATGTTTTTTGATTAAGTTGCTTGCCGCTGTGTAATTGAAACGGAAACTATGGCTGGTGCGGTAAGTGCGTAATCTGTATGCAAGATGTGCACAAGTTCTATCTTAGAGGTACTATCCGCTACTTCTGAGCCCGAACTGTGACAAAAACTTTATTACTGATAGTATTACAAGGTTGCCCCGATATGGAGGCGGCGTATAAGTTATTTACAGAAGTTTCACATAAGTTACAATTCTACTTCCTGATTTTTCTTTCTCGATAGCACTTCTTTCAGGCTATAAAAGGTTACCATAAAAATGTAGTGCGGAAAACCCTCTTAAATGCAAAATAGGAAAGGCTACTCGAACAAGAAGCTTCTAAGGATTCAAATCTGTCCGTGTTTTGTTTTAACGACCAGCCACTTGTTTATTTAAACATATACCCAGATGCTGTAGCACAGTAGTGATAAAAAGTCTCAAATTATATCAACTTTAAAAATTATTATTTACAATATTTTACACCGAGTATCTCAGACAAAGAGTAAGCCTAATGGTTTGCATGCATGTTAACTGTTGCGCTGACTAATCGTGCAACCGCTGACGCTTCGCAAGTTTTAAATGACATTTCGACAGCTAATAATTTGTAACTTTAAATGACCAAACTCATAACTTTAATAATATTTGCAGGTAACAATATAACGTATATAACCAAATTATTAATACACAACGAACTAGTACAAAGAGTGCCATTCAATACTTAAAGGAAAATGGATTTTACGAGACGAGCAAGTTGGTCATCAAAAATCAAAAAAGTGAGAAATTTGTCAGTAGAGAATATGATCTAATTGAATGAAGATGTATAATAGGAAATCGAGTATATACGATTAATATGATTTAGTCCTGTCAGAAGGATGTAAGACAAAAGAATTTCAAGAATAGTAATGAAATGAAATCCATCTGGAAGACAGGAAAAACTACGTAAGACAAAGCAGAGAAACCAAAAAGTACATAATAAGGGAGAGCAACCGGATGTGGGACGAAAAATGCAGCGAAATAAACAGATACACGGGTGGAACCAAGTCCAGCAAATCATGGAAATTTATCAACAAACTACGAAACAATGAAAAGAATAAAATAAATCTGCAGCTAATAGCCAAAAGGACATGGGTTGAATACTATAGTACACTTTTTAAAGAAGATAGAAGAGAATTTATCGAAAATATGGAAGACGAAGGTGAAAGGTTAAATCAAGAAAACCCAGAATTAATAACAGCGGAAGAAGTTCAAAATACAATAAAAAACTTTAAAAACGGGAAAGCGGCTGGACGCACCACAACAAGTATTTGATAGAATGGCACAGCTGTTTAACATGTGTTTACAAGACGGTATGATACCATAAGATTGGAAAAATGGATATGTTTCCAACATTCATAAAAAAGGCAGTAAAAAAGAATATAAAAATTACAGAGGCATTACAGTGCTAAGTTCAATAGGACGGGTGTATGCTAAAATAATATGTCAAAGAATAAACGCAAACCTCAGTGAGGAAGAAGAGCAAAGCGGATTCCGAGCCGGACGGTCATGCACGGACAATATTTTTACCATACGACAACTTTTAAAGAAAAGGCTTGCGTGTGGACTGCAGACACATCTGGCATTTATCGACATACACAAAGCATACGATAGCGTGCCCTTAAAAAAATTTTGGACCACAATGCACAACGCAAATATAAACATAACCTATGTATATCAAAGCAGTAAACAACTTGTATACAGATAGTACTAGTCAAGTCAAGGTAGGAACGACGCTGTCAGAAAAATTCCCTATAACAAAGTGCCTGAGAGAAGGGTGCTGTTTAAGATATATTTACAAACTGCTTTAACACAGTGGAAGTGATACTGTAGAAACATGGGCATACAAATTCAGGATGACTACCTGTACTCACTGAACTTTGCAGATGATCAGGTGCTGTTCGCGGAGGACAGCATAGACATGAATTATATGCTCAGAAAGTTTAAAACGGAGTATGCGAGATGGGGCCTGCAGATCAACACAGAAAAAACACAGTACATGGTAGTAGGAGGAGAAGGACATGATCTTGATCTAGGAGATAGTACAATCAAACATGTAAATAAATTTAAATATTTGGGAACAACCTACACATGTACCGGCGGTAGCGGTGAAGAAATCAAAAACAGAATGACGCAGACAAAAATAACACTTAGGCAATTACATCCGATAATATGGTCAAACAATATATCCACCAAAACGAAGAAAATGATACATATATGACGTGATTGTACAGAGTATAGCAACGTATGGGTGTGAAGCATGGGAAATAACAAAAAGAAACATGGAAACAATAAAAGCTACAGAAATGATGTACTGGAGGCGTAGTTGTGGCCTAACGAAATTGGACCGAATCCCAAATACAGAGATAAAAAGAAGGATGGGCGTAGAACGAACAATTAAGGACAGTATAGAGGAGAAACGACTTAAGTAGTACGGACATGTCCAAAGGATGGAATAGGAGAGATGGCCACAAACAATTCTTAAATGGAGACCACCTCAATGAAGAAAACAAGGAAGATCGTGTCGAACCTGGATGGAGGGCGTACGAGAAGCCATGACAGCAAGACATATGGAAGAAGAAGCCTGGAGGGATAGAGACAAGTGGAAACGGGGTTGCGAGAGACGTCCTGTGTGATGTACAATTATTATATGTGCCATATATTGTATATATAATGTAAACTCGCAAATATATATATATATATATATATATATATTATATACATGAAATCCATCTGAAACACGAAGGAGTAGATGCCAAAACACCTTGTACGAAGGTATAAAAAAAGCAATCGAGAGAAGAAATATGCAACAATAAGATTGGATGGGCCGAATCTTTTAAAGAGAAAAAAGTATCACTTAACATTTATATCAATAATGAGAAAATATGATATAATGTACTTGTTTTTTAAATATTTACCTACTATACAGGGGTTTTCTAGTCTTAATATTTTTTCATGGCTGTAATATCTGTATTATCGTTTCAACGAGGCAAAGTATCCAAGTAATTATTTGATAGGTTACTTATTATTGGGTAACCCAGATATTGGGAAATATCAAAGTTCAAACCATTTTGTACGCATATTTTGTTAACCAACTTTATAAAACAGATCACCAATAAAATCAGAAGACATTGTTCTATTAGATGGCAGAACATAGAAAATTGAACAAAAAGGAAGGATGCATTTGCAAAATAGTAACATCTGGCTGGAAAAATGTTATATTATATTGAATAATACCGATTTGATTGTGTATAAGTATACACAATCAAATCGGTATTATTAAATATATAACATATTTCCGACATTTTCTTTTTGGGCAAGCAGCAGCAATTATGTATTATTCTAAGCAGAAGCTCTGAGTAGTTGCTATATTTTGTGTGATGGATTTCTACAATTCATGAAATGTACTAAGCTTGATTAAAAGTACTCCTTGTTAATGGTAATCCCATTACAGAAAGTGCGCGGGATTTACGTCTGGCGATTTTGCTACACCAGTTAGATGGAGCGGCTAAAACGTTCAACAAACGGGTTGTTTAAAAATCTGCAGTGTCCTGTACGAGTATGATATTTCCAATATCATGGCTTCGTGTTTCTTTCTTTCTTTCTTCTAGCCCCAGTACTGGTCAAACAGTATTCAAAGTTGAGCAACGACCCGCGCGGTGCCTACTTGGATGGGTGACCGAAATCTTCGCTCTAACGCTGCAACCCGCTGTGTCTCGGAGAGTACCTAAAACCGTCGATCCCCCTGGGTTTAAGTGGCAGCAGGACGCGGAACTGCCTTCGTGTCTCTCCGCAATCATTTTTCGTACGCAATTTATTTATTTGTACCTAGCCCGCTCCTAAGCATGCGCATGTAGGCCTCCCCTTTCTTTTTCTATGTTTTGCGGTGTTGTGTCATCTGTTCCAACATAACTCTGCATGCCTTTTGATGACATCACCTCCTCAGTTCTTTTACCCGCCGTATCTGTCATTGTTGTATTATGCTATTCCATCTTCCGTCTGTTTGTCTTGCATTATGACCTGCAAATCGCCATTGATGCGACTCCTTATGTTTGTAATTTTCGTTTTTTGTCTGATTCATTCTATTGTTTTCTGGGCTCTTAGCGATATATGTAACATTTGCTTCTCGATCGCACGTTGTGATTTTACTAGTCTGTTCTTGTTCATTTTGGTGGCGTCCATGTTGGTACTCCGTAGGTTAGTACTGGTCGTTTACTTTTGCTTTTATATATTTAAAAATTTATAAAATTTCCCATTCTAGTTTCGTCCTACGTGCAATTTCTATTTTTTAATTTTTCTTCGTTAGTTTTACTACCCGTCCCTGTTCTTCTACCTGTTCCAGTTTCTTTCCTTCTATTTGTATGGGGAGAGGTCATCTGTGTTTGTCATAACTTTGGTCTTCCCTTCGTTAACCTTTAGTCCTATTTTTTACATTGTTGATGAAGATTTGAGATCATAGCTTGCAGTTCACTCTGCTATTACAGATATATCGTCTTGATATTTCAGATGGTTTAATTTTTCCCTATTTAGGTTTATTCCCTTGTCTTTCCAATTTGGTCGTATAAAGACGTCCTCTATTGCCACGATAAACAACTTTGGGGAGATTGTGTCTCCTTGTCTCACTCCTCTATGAATATATATGGGGTTGGGGTTGTCTGAATTTTCTTTTGGCTTTATTGTCACCATAGATTGGTAGATATCTTGGATTAGATCTGCATATTTGAGGTCAATGCTGCTGTTGCGTAGTGCCTCTTGTACTGCTCGCATTTCGATTAAGTCGAAAACCTTTACGTAGTCTATGAAAGCCACGAGTAGGTTTAGATGGTATTCAGACGTTTTCTCTATGAGTATTCTCATTGTTAGATGATGGTCGCAGGTACAGTGAAGGCTTTAGGAGGCCTGTGCCTTATCCAGGTAGAAACCTTTCAAATTTGTAATTAAGCATCTTTTTATAATGATAGGAGTCTATATAATTGTGACAGGAGACTTATGAGTCTATAGTTTCGTATATTCTTTGTATCCCTTTCTTGAACGTATGATCGTGGAATTCCTCCCAATTGATGGAAGTCTGAACTCTTCTAAACATTTATTCAATAGGATTTTTATAGCTCTTACTAATTTTTCTCCGCCTTCGTTCAACATTTCTGCCAGTTTCCATCATTCCCTGTTGCTCTGTTGTTTTCTGTTTCTTTTATTGCAGCTTTTCCTTTCTCGATGTTAATTTGTGGGATATGCTCTGAATTTACATTACTTATCTTGACCTTCTTTCTTCCATTTTCATCTATTATAGCAAATATTGACGATTTGTCTAATCTTGGCTTTAATACTTTCATGTTTTTATTTTCTTTTATCACTTTCCTTATCTTTTTTAATTTTTCTTCTTCTTTTCATCCTTCATGGGTTTTCAGATATTTCTGTTAAGTTATGTATACTTAGTTGTTGCTCTTTTCGGTTTCTGTAATAGCCCTTTCGCCTTCTTCAGCAGGTGTTTTAAATCCCTTATTACTATGTCTTGTGATTTCTTCTTCTACTTCGCTGCTTCTTCGCTTGCTTCCATGGTTATTGTTGTTATTGTTCGATTTGCTTCTTTGTTTTTTGAGCAAGCTTAATACCTTGCAACCGTTCTTTTAGTTCTTGATGGCATTGTTCTCTATTAGTTTCCAGTAGTATTCTATTTATCTGTTCCTTTTTATTGTTTTACCATCTCGTTCTGTCTATTTATATTCTTACTTCTTTTTCTTCTTGTTTTCTACCCAGGCTGGCGTTAAAATCGGCTATGGTAATTAAGTAAGTTGTTGGGTGTTCGTCTATAGCAGTTATAATTTTTTCATAAACAATTCCGATTACTTCAGCATTGTGTGTCGTCGTAGGTACGTATGTGTGTAGGATTTTTATCATTTTCTTGTTAATTCTTAGAATTAGACAGACTACTATTTCCGATATCTCTTTGTACAGTGCGATATTTTGTGCTTTTTTATTAAAATTCCTACTCCGTTAAAGATAGTCTCCTTAAAACCCTTGTAATATAGCGTGTGTCCTGATGGAAGGTCTGATATCCCATTTGCTATCTTGTGCTTCTAATTATAACTCCCGTAGTGTTACATCATTTCTCATTGCTCTTATGTTGCTGTATATATGATTGTGGATTTGCTGTTTTTGATTAAACTTCTGCCTCTTCTAGAGTCCTTCAGGCAGACCGCCTGTCTGGTGCGGGATTATGGGCAACCCTCACCCGTCTTGGGTACTTGTGTTTTTCTGTTTGAAACGTGGGCGGCACGTTGCCATCGGGTTGGTGTGTTAGTGGCGGTCTAGGGCATTCGGACGCGGCCGTAAGGGCGCGGCCGTTAGGGCGCCGCCATTAGGGCACCTAGACACAAGGGCGCGAAGACACTAGGGCGCGGGCCGTTAGAGCGCAGAGAAACTAGTGCGCGAGGACATTAAGGCGCGAGCCACCTGTATTTTACTTTTAAGATGATAATATTAATTTAAAGGCCGTAAAAATTTTAGGAAGAAGGGTTAAAGTAATTGTGTTTAGCATGCCGGCGTACCTACTGGGAATTTTGAAAATCTTTCCAAGAATTACAATAATTCAAGTTAATTATTTCAAAATAGTTGCTGTGCGACTAATTACACAGAGTTAGTTTTAGTTTCATCCCTACTTAAAAATGTAGCAGGTAGTATAGTTAAGCTTACTGATGGAGTTTTGCCAACTTCTTTTCTAAGTATCTGACGAGTGCGCTTGGTGTACCGCGCCTTAACGGTACGAGCCCTAATGTCCACGCGCACTAACGGCTGCGCCCGAATGTCCGGCTCCGTAGTTAATGGTAACCTGTCTGACTAAGGCTATGTGCGCTGACGTTGCTTTCTACATACTGGGAAGTCTTCCACTACCATATTATTATGGTTTTGAAATCCCACATTCGATTGCTTTCGGTTCCTTGCTGGACCCTAAAACCTGACTGCCTGGTTGGGTCCATTAGCATGTGTTGTGTTAGTTTTGGTCCGTCCCAGGTATTTTATTTCCCCAATCCACGCCATATGGGGGACTAGTAATCCAACATTGCCTCGCAACAATGAAAAATAAATTTATGTAAAATAAATACAGTTTTAGCTGGCCAATAAGTTGAAAGTACTAAGTAAGATGGCCGGCTTCCAGATTCAACGAAATAACTTTCTAGAAAAAGTAACCACATGCTTGTCAATGTACTCAAAATTCAAAATCAATGCTGATCCTAAGCGCATGTTAACCAAGAATATTTCTTTACATAAAGAATATTTGACGAAGTAAAATGCGGGGCAGTAGTCTTGTTTAGTCAGTCAGGAGTTAAGTGATTATACTAAAATTAAATCTGACTATGAGTCTCGTTAGTTATTACAAAGCGTTTAAAGGAAATTTGGAGAATAGAATAGCAATACAGTCAGCGCCCGCATTATTTTAACACTGGAATGAAATCAACAGTATCTCGCATAAACACGGAACTCGCTGGTAACTTGCAGCCCTAATTCCTATTCTGCAAATTAACACAACTCGTTTAACCTAATTATAAATTGACAATACGCTTCATAAACCCACTTACATTGTGCAAATTATACAATACCTAGAAACCTACTCAAAGTTTCTGTTGTCATGTAGGTATGTACTCATACAACAAATTTCAGGACTTGTTTACATTGTTTCGTGGCTGCTGAAAGCGGCATAATAATTTTGTTTTGCATTTGATTATGCTCTAGCATACTCGATGTAACTAAATCCTTTGAGCTTAGCATTTGTATGCAATTTTCGTATTTGCTCGGATTTGCAGGATTGAGATAAAAATACAATTTTTAGAAGCGCAAAGTTCTTCTTTTCATTTCATATAACACATTGGTCGATGTTCCTTCCGTTGTTATAGGTAATGAAAGAATTTTGTTGGTGAACTCCTTGTAGTGTCTAATTACACAGAATGTAGAGCTATTATAACATTACTGATCAATTTACCATATTAAGTGTAGCATAGTTAACGTATTTACAACATTGTAGTCAGGAGTTTAAAAATAATGCAGCTACGGGACATGAAGTTTTTGAAAATTGTTTTCCTGTACTTGTTTGCATCGTTCACATATTAACCTTACATTTCAGAAACGTTATCTTGTTAAACTACTCCCTATGTTCGAGAATATAAAATAACTTTATTGCATATGCAATATTGCTGCATGATTCTGCAAATAAGATACTTGAATGTTGTACCTTACTTGCAGAATCAGTGGCAGTTTATTAATATACGAATATGTGTAATATGGCCTTTGTTTATTCTACGTATTCTATTCCTAGTTTATAAAATCTACCTATTATATATGGGGTTGCAGCGCTTCTGCATTTCCATGGATCTCCTGGGTTAACAAACAGGGGATGCGACCAGAACTCACTGGCGGGACATGCAAGTGACATCCAACAGATAATAGTACACAGACTTCCTGATCTGTCAATAAATATTGGGCAGTTGTACTCACGTGGATCCTCCTCCAGTCACCTACTCCTGGATTGGGATTCAAACAGGATACATAAACTCACCTGCTAGCTAGCTGCTACGGCCGCAGCCATTCGTAATCATAGAGTAATTATTACAATTTATCCATATCTTCTGGTGGAACTGGAGGCGGGAATTCTGCAACTGAACTATGTCCAGCCAGACACTCTGTTATTGACAGGGAGTGGCAGGGCGACATTCCCCCTCAGCCTCACATGCGAAGGGGAGAGTATATTTAGCGACCTTTCCCCCATGTAAAAGTCAGCCGATGTCCCCCTGCCATTGTTGTAACATTCATAGTAATAATGACAATATAACTAGGTGCCTTCACGAGACCGCCTTTGCCAGCTGACTACCTTCCCCAATCATTGCTAGGTGAATAATAGCATGCCATACATATACTTATACTCATAGCAATCTTGTACAATAACAATTATAGGATCCGGTGCTTTTAAACCACATACAGTGAATTTTTGTTTTTAGTATACATTGTACATGTAATTGCCTATGTATCCTTTTAAAAAGAACGCATCAATTACGCCTATTATGTAGGCAAACAACTATACAGAAAACTAAATTTTTCGAATTTCAATTTTTGTAAGAAAAACAAAAACGCAATGTGACCAAAACAATCAAATTAATTCAATGTTAAAAATTAAAATTAGCCGTTATTTACTCTCTTATTGCGTTATTTATACCATATGTACAAAAAAATTTTAGATAAAGGGTGGCTTTGTATGTCAGAACGTATGTCGCACTTTGAAACTGCTTTTGAATTGAGGAGATCGAGGGTTTATTTTCAGGTACATATTACAATAAATGTTCAAAATGTCCACCGTTTTCATCCAAGCATAAATTTACACGCCTTTTCATGTTATCAAATGCGTTTTGGAGCATAACGGGTGTGATATTGGCACATTCTTCAACTATTCG
>JABXWE010060803.1:0-12230 GCA_014611495.1 Limonius californicus
AAAATATGTTGACATGACAATAAAATCAACAAAAACAAGTTAAATAAAAACAGGCAGCAAAACACTCATTAATGACGTAATAAATGTTGAAACTGCTGTCCACCTTGTTGTTCACATAAGTCAATCCGCCGCAGAACAGAATTTCTAACACGAGTCAACATGGGTGGAGTGATTGACCTACACGCTTCAATAATTCTTTTACGTAAATCTTTCTGAGTTTCTACGGGAGTTTCGTAGACGTCGTTTTTGACTTTCCAACGCAAAATGAAATCCGGACTATGTGGAGGCCAAGGATGAATTGCACCTCTTGCAATTAATCCGTTATGAAAAGTTTCATCTTGGTGGTGTCCGGTGAATATCCCGAAACAAAAATCCGAATCAAAAATCTCGAAAGGCAAAATCTCGAAACCAAAAAACCCGAATGACAAAAATCTCGAATGACAAAAATCTCGAATGACAAAAATCTCGAAAGACAAACCCCGAAACCAAAAAACTCGAATGACAAAAATCTCGAATTGTAAATATTCGTTTCCAATCATAGATATAGGTTTCAGAGAAAGAATTGTAGGAATTAAAGGGCTTGCATCTTCTACACTTTTACATGGCGTTAATTACCAGGAACGGCAGCTAAATGACATCACAATTGAACAAATATTCAGGGAAGAAATGTATTTGCACAGAAAAAACATTACAGGGATGTCCGGCTGCAAAATTGTGTTACCCGATATGCTGACACCAACAGTGTAGATTTTTTAAGAGGAATTGCCCACAATTTAAACTTAAATGTATAATTTTTTCCACAGCGCATGTCCAATGTATACATTTATAATTAAATAGAATAATAATAAAATAGTGACTTTTAAATAAAAATTAAATAGAATCATATCAGAGATATTAGAAATCGGCGCAAACGCGGAAATGTAGGTGGCGTTGCATATTGTCGACCTTTCAGGCGCGTATTCTAACGTGAATCACACTGTATTATACGTATACAACTTAATAACTACAAAATCTGGATTATTCGAAATTTTTGTTTTCGGGATTTTGTCTTTCGAGATTTTTGTCAATCGAGATTTTTGTCATTCCAGATTTTTGTTTTCGGGATTTTGCTTTCGAGATTTTTTATTCAGGATTTTAGTTTCGGGATTTTCACATAGAACCCATCTTGGTAGTTTCTTACAATTCTATGAAAGTGGACAGGGGTTCCGTCATTTTGAAACCACATGCGCTGTCTAACATAAAGAGGGATGTCTTATAAAAGTTGAAGCAAATCATTTTCTACGTTTCCCCATTTCAACTGCCCTCAAAGAAGTGGGGATCAACGAGAAAGTTGTCAATGATACCACAATACACATTTACAGTAAAAATTCTTGTGCTTGCCGAATTCAATGTTGGTTATTTTGTGAAAAGAAATGGCAATTGTGTCTATTTACACACCCACTGTTACTAAACGTCGCTTCGTCAGAAAATAGAACGGTTCTCTAAAACAGTGGATAAGTAGTAACATACTTTCTTAAAAATTGGCAGAAATTCACTCGACGTGAGTAATCATCTTCAATAAGGTATTGTACTGTGACGCGGTAGGGATGAAACCGGTTTGCTTTTAAAATGTTAAATACTGAACTTTGGCTAAAGCCTACAAGTCTTGCAACTGCTCGTTAACTTATAAGGGGATTACCAGGGTACTCTTTAAATCTAAAAATGGAAGTATTCAGCTCATTTCTATTATTTATATTTAAATAACTTGCTCCTGTGTTCTTTTGATTTATTGTAATATTTATTTACAGTAATCATTACAATTTGTCATGTTCTAGTATTTAATCATATTCTGTAGTGCACAAATACTGGTAAGTTATAAAAACAAATACAAGACGCTTTATTAATGCTCAGTTAGTAGACTATTAGGTAACGCTTCTTCGAGCGTATCGCAGAATTATAATCTGTGCTCTTCTGTTGCTTAAAACTAGAGCATTAAGAATCTGCAGCTTAATTGATTGAAGTCAGCAAACTGCTTACGTGATACAAGTATTTTTCGTTCTGAGTATTACATCTATTACTTCTGCAATGCGGTTTCGCGGCACGGTATCGGTTTGCATTTGTGAGTTCGAATACATAATAAACGAAGCTACATAGGCATACGGCTTATCTGCAAAATGACCTGGCGCCAGCTTTCTTGCTATGCTGAATATAGGATTATTTTGAAAACTTAATATAAAATCTGGTAGCCGCTTTAAAGAATGGAACTCGATTTTATTTCAACAACCACGCTTTCATTTCAAACAATGAATGTACTAATCTGAATACAGGGATATTTATCGCTTACACAGTTTTTCTGTCATGATTTACACACCCCGAGATAAGTACGCAAAATAAATGAGTCACTGAAATTGTTCAAAGCCATATGCCTAAAATATTTTATAACTAAATTGTTTAATAATCATCTATCTAGTCTAATGTACTGAGGATACTAAAATGTTTGACTAAATTTTGAGATCGAATTCTTCATATTACAACAAAAACAGAAGTTCATATGAACATGCGTCCGAAAAAACTGAGTTACGGAGTTACAGCGTTCTAAAGTCGTACGTTCACTTTTTTGTTTGGAATTACTGTAGTAGTGACACCAACGTTTTGAAAATTCCAGATTAATTTCTAGTTTTCTTTTAATACGCACTGTCTATTGACATATGTCTTACGTGATTGAATTCTTCTAATTTTTGACTAAAATATCTTATTCGGTGTTCAAAAATATACAATAAGGCTACTCGTGATAAAAATCGATAATCTTAACCAGTGTGCTAAGATAATCTTAAAATTGCATATACAAGTCCTGAAAAGAAAGTTTTGATGAAGCCTTTAATAATAAGTTCATTTTTAATTGTCAACGGTAACTTATCACTTGTATAAGAGCTCCATTACCTTTTCTGTTTAATAAAATAATCCATAGTAATAATAAAATTATGAAACCAGTCATGTGAAATTTTAAGTTTCCGCGGTTTGTGTCTAGTGAAATCATCTCTTCGGGTTTAAAACGCGTCGTCGTGGAATTGGATGATGCTGACGTTTCGCTAACGGTTGCAGGTAGCATTATTACGCTTTGATAATACTACCTGCAACTGTTAGCGAACCATCAGCTACATTGAATTCCACGATGACGCTGTCTAAACCCGAAGAGATTACTTCATTGATAAGTAATTTTTTGGCCAAGTATTAATATTATTTTTGAAAACGCAACACACAATATTTATGTTTGACAGAAATATTGATAGTTGTATATTAGACATATTGTGAAACGCAGAGAGGACTTGTTACAACTATAATTATGTAAACACTATCTTATTTATTAAGCAACGCTGTCCTAACATCAGTTATACGTTTCCGGTTTAGAAAGACAACTTCAAGTTTTTTTAAATATCCGTTAAATATTTAAATATCCATATTTTATTAAAGGTAGTAATAAAGGTTAAATTTGTTATAACAACAATCAATACATTTAGTTAAATACAATTTTCAAACCGTAAAAATGCCATACTATTAAAGGAGTCCATTACGTCTATTCACTACTATGGTAGTTCGATTTCCAAAGGTTTTTATGTATGATGATGCTAATAGTAACAATCCCACGGGCTACAGGATTTTACTAAACTATCTTACCTTTGTTTGGTCGATCTGGTATAAATATCAAAACGCTAGAGAACACAAAAGTAACAGTATATGAGACAATAACGATTTTAATCCTAACCTATGGAGGAAAGGAAGGTGCAGATAAGAGGTTCTTGGCGAAAATTAAGCTGAAACTCCAAACAAGCATACGAGAAACAAAACTAACACCAAAAGAAAACTGGATATAAAACCACTGCAAGATACAAAACAAATGTCCCTATTATGGTAACTGGGTTATCTAGTATAAATGAAAGGGGAGCGCACAGCAAGGAAGCTGTACTAAACCAAGATGTTTAAAAGAAAGCCCGAGGGAAAACCTAAAAAGACATGAGGCGATAAAGTGACAAGCCTTGCACGAAACGCGAGTCAGTAAACTATTGAGAGGAAAACCTCCGGAACTGTCTACGCCGAGCAGTACAAACAGAAGGTTTCAGTAAGTAAGTTGCTCCTTGGCAGACCCCTAACCCATTGCCTGTTTTATCAGTGCCTTTTATATATTATTAACTTTTAATAAAGATATGGTATTACGAATTTCTTCAACAAACATCTTTGGAGATAGGAATCCATCTACAACAACCTAGCTAAATACCAACAGCAATTAAAGATTGACAAGTTGACAAGACAAGTATTGTGGGTGATTATGTTGTAGGCTCATCTGTTTCTCTATTAAATCTTGCAGGAAATTCCTATAGGAATATCTTATTAATAATCTTCCGCTATTACTAAAAGTTGTACTTTTGCATGTTCAAACCTGCTCCAATTTTAACAGTACTACACGAAAGCCTACCATACTATACCACAATCCCAGCTGCTCCTTGGTCTTTCCTGCTTTGTGTTGGTTTCCATTCTCAGTCTATTGTCGATTTTAATTGTTTTATCTCTATTTGGTCTGTCAATGATGTTTCTAGTTGCATAATTTCTTGTATGCTAGCGTTCCTTATGTGGTCGTACGGTGTGAACCTACAGCATGTTCTCCAGTACATCATTTCTGTTGTGTTTATTTTGTTTTCTTAGCATTTTGTTTTAAGAACCATATTTCTGGATGGATTCTATTCGACAATATACAATAATTATGCAACTATATGTTCTCTACCCACTCTGTCTCTCTATGCCTCACGCTCATATATGTTTGGTCTTCTTCAAGGTCTCTCTCCATTATCTACCTACTAATTCTTTAATTCCATGGTTTTCGTAGATAATCTTTCGTATTCCTTTCTGGTAACTCTTTGGCCATCTTCTGCATAAATGGTCAATTTCAATTGCTTTTCATATTTTTCTCTCCTTTTTTAATAACCTAGGCTTCCCATGCACAGTACTGTTTCTACCATAGTCCATTCTTCTTCTCTACCCAATAAGGTGTTGTCATGTCGGACTGTAGTCCGCCTCATAGTTTTACCTGGCTACTGGATTAATGAAAACTGAACGAACTAAAACTTCGACCTGCCCGTTCGCTGATGGATGTAATTTAAACTTCTTGCTGCCCAGTGCCGTAGTTATTTTTGTACATGTTCAACATTTAGAAAATGTTGTGATTCAACTTAAAATGCTTTTTGTTTAAGCTTACAATTGTTTGCTTGGTTTGTACTTGTCATCCACCACCGATTCGCTAATTACATTATCCACAGCGCATTACCAATACAATAATCTAGTTCTAAAGATTATCTGTAGAAATATAAATACTGCATTGGGGTTAATAATACTTACTGGCTTTTAGGAACTAGTTGATGCCGTGTAATATACAAATTTATTTTGTTTGACATTATGTGAAATCGTATATTAAATTATGAAGATTTTGAAACATAGCATTATCAATTATAACGCCCGAGTGGAGGGAACGTGAACGTGTGATTGTACAAATCAATCCAATTGTAATTACTTTACGTTTGGATATAGACTTCTATTATGATATTTTACTGCTTATTAAGCTAATTTATTAGGAAGCTCTTGTTGAAATTAAAAATTATTATTATTGAAACAGTCTTTTATTTGTGACATAGTATACACCTGTTGTACCTATACTACTATTGTTATTAATCGACATTACAGGTTGTAAAGATCATGTTTGGGAGTATATCTGCAGCTTTCAGAATTCTCGTACTCATAAATTACCGTCTTTACGGGTAATTAAAGGTTTAACTGAGTTGACGATTTTTGTGCATTACTTCCATATGGAAGTCATCGTTATTTTACCGTTGGCACACAAAAATTACAGACTTATTTAACCGTATTTATGTAAATAAAGCTAAGATTGTTTGCAGTAACAAACCATGGCAATATTTGGATAACTAGTTAACAATTAAATGTAAAATTTAATTAATTTAAAGAGATATTAATACATTTAGTTTGTTATTTATAATGATTTTACTCTTAACTAATTTCTTTGGAAATTACTATAATGGCGAAGCGCGAAGAGAAGTCTTGGTATAATTCAGATTAACTATTTTAATATTATCTTCTTATCGGGTAATTTATACAAAATATAGTTTAAGAAAGTATTCCACATATTTGAAACTATGTAACAACGTAAGTATTACCATTTGGATGAAAAAATGAATGTTAAATATATAAATGTTAATTGTTATATATTATACGTAGAATAGAAATGTTCCATGTATGAATTTTGATGAATTTTATTGCAATTTACAAATTGCTTTATAGGGTGTCCAAGGTAAGCGTGCATGCAAATCTCATAATCGAAAAGATGGCGAAATTCTGTTAAATAACAGTTTTTTGGCATCTCAATGGATCTAGGATCTACATTAAAACAATCTGTGCATTACTAAATGTTTGTAAATGTAAAAAAGATGTAAATAATTTGTTTTTGTGTAGCCACAACGAAAACAATTCACCGGGTTTAAATGTGGTGACCTATCTGGCCAGTTTAAGGACACAATTTTGCTTTCACAACTTTTGTTTGTGAAGATAAACCTATCAAATTTTAAACAGAACGAATGTAAATTTGCTGTGTCCACCTTATTTGTTAATTCTCAGTCAACCTCAAAAAATTATTTTTACAGTCTATCATGAAGAAGATTTTCGCCTATGACTGTACTATTCATAAAATAAAACGAACCTTGTAGTAGAATAATACTTTGGAAATTTAACAATTTGCAGTTCTGGTTAATATTTTACATTGGACAAATCAATGATAATAAATGAATTGTCCACAAAAAAACGTATGGTCAACATTTTAGTTTTACAGTCTTAACTAAAAACTAAGTAGAAATTCCTAGAAACTTGAGATACTTGATAATGATTCTCGTGTAGCCGATCTGTATATCGTTTACACGATCCCTGATGCTTATGTTGGACACCTAGTATTTATGAAAAGTGAAAATCTTTGCATTAATTTTTAAAAAATGAGACACTGCCGCATTTAATCGCAGCTATTGGCAACAAATCAATTTTTTGCATTAATTTTTGCTTAAGAGGAACTATTCGTAAAAGTACAACAAAATATTACAATTGTAACTGAAAGTTTCCTCTGTTGTGTCAGTGTTGTATGTATTGCTCTGTGTGTGCGAAATTAATTTCTAACTTTGCTATCGATGTTGCTTTTTACCCTGTCGTTTAATTTACAGCCATCGTACGTGGGACCCTGTATCGCTCTCTCAAATAAGGTAGGGTCCTTTAAGCCCGTATGGCCAATACTGCAGCACCTTATACTGCTTTTGTAATGTTCTCCACATGTCCACCTTCTAGGTTTATGCAAGGAGCACTTACGATAGAGTTGCATCTGCTGGCTCTAAAAGCTGGTTTGTAGAACAACTCACTTCTGCATTTTAGTAATAATAGTTAAACAGCTTTTGTTACATTAAAAGAATGGCTTTCTCTTTCCATTTACATTTGAATTTTATAATGATGTACTAACTTTCTGTTTCTTAATTTAGATAATAGAATAGAAAATATTTTCATAATTCTCTTTGATACTTTCCTTTAGGGTAGCTATTCCTACCTAAGTATGTTAGTTGCTTATACTACAAAAATAGAGTAACACAATTAGAAAACCGACTCTGTTCAACGATATACAATTTTTGCATTTCAGTTTCAGATGTGTTCCAGCAAATTACACAATAATGTTTCCTGTTGAGCAACCTGATACACGGTATACTGTCGAGATTATTTTGTCGCAGCACGTATTTTTCGTATTCAAAACACGCATTCATATCTTTATCAGTTTGCTGGGGTACAAACTGCAAAGTGGTTCAGTGTAGCTCGAAATTTTATGTTATTTATGTTTCTTGGTGGAGAAACGCGTTTGCTGGTGCATTTTTCACTTTCCACTGCATTATCGTTAAGTAACTGGAAAAATGAGATCTTCGAGAAATATCGTGTGTACCATTTCTACGAGAATTTCAATTTAACAAACGGAGAAGGAATTGCTGTAGGAGATAAAATATTTTAAAAATTTTTCCCTTGTTCTGCTGATTGAATTTCACGATAATAAATTACATGTCGAAATGGTTATATAGGGTGTCACAACTAAAACAATCCGCACTGAATAACTTTGTACATGATCACATATGACAACTTTGACGAGATAGGACAACAATAGTTTGAAAGGAGACATCTTTTACCATGTAACTCATCTCCCCTACTTCATCCTCCTAGTCTACACCACCACCAACCTACAAATTACAATCGAGTGGTACTTAATATTCCGTTCTTCCTCCAAACTGAACAAAATTTACAATTATGATTGTAAAAAATGCATTTTTGGATTTTCGGATGCATATGGGACATCTTAATTTAAAAATTATCAAATTATTTTATTAGACATATTCAAAATAGCCACCACTAGTACTCTCTGTTTAATAAACATTGAAATACGTAAAAAACAAAAAAAAATTGAATTTTTGTTTTTAAATTCTATTCGTTTATAGGAACTGTCAAGAATCATCAAACATGAGTTCTTACAAAACAATCGTTTACATTTTAGATAAGATGGTACTGTCTAAAAACCAAAGTTATCCAAAAGATAACTAGAAGTTAATCCCTCATAACTACCAGGTCACCATTAGCCAACCAATTAATAAACCATAGAGGAACCCTAAGACGCTAAATGGTTAACGATGAAGGATATCCAAAAGTTAACCTTGAAAGTCATCTTTTGGGCACCTCTTCGCCTCCCCGAAAAGTTAACTTTGATAGTCGTTTTGGGCATCTCCCCAACATACACAAAAGTTATACCATGTAGTTAACCATTCTACCATCCCAGGAAGGTGTTCTTAGATTATCTTTGAAGGATGAGCAAATGATAGCCATATTGACGGTAAAAAAGTGAACTGAGGAACAACTAAAAATTGACTGCTCATTCTGTGAGAAAATTACTTTTAAGTGCACCTATAAGGCAACCCGAGCGTCTATCCATAGAATGCTATTATTGCGGTTTGAATTAAGATGATCAGTTTGTTTCTTATCGAATCAGTAAATAAAAAATGCTTATACCAACAATTGGTATTTATTGATAGACCAATATTGCAAATACAACAAATTATATACTCACAAAAAGTACCAATTTTAACCTTAATATGAAAGGTAATGTTTTTTCAACGATTCTAAAGCATGTCAGTAGACTTTCGGACCCGTATTTTTATCGGGGATAAAATGTCCTGCTCTGTGGTACCAGATATCATCTTTCACACTGTAACTGAAAGTAAATAATAATTTGTTGTTGTTATGTATTCTTAGTTTATCCTTATATCTTCTACTATTAAACTAATTTACGTTTGTATACTTAGTGACATGGAAATTGCAGCACTAAGAAGGAGTAGGAATTTTTTGGCCAAACTTGGCAGAAATGTTTAACTACTAAAATGTAGCAATTGATTAAAATTTTAAAGAAAAAGAACAAAATATAAACAAAATTTGTATTAATATTGGGTTGGTCCGTCCCTATTGGCTACACACTCCCCCACTCTGGGTGACATCGATTCTAACAGATGGTCGATTTCCTCTTAAGGTGTTGTGGCCCAAGCAACCTGTAATTCGTGCTGTACAGCTTGCAGCGTCTGCGGATGTCCCAAACATGCTCGATAAGCGAAAAATCGGGAGATCGGGGTGGCCATATCAAGAGATTGACACTATCATCTGCACATCGGTCCATAGAACGTCTTGCAATATGGGGACGGGCATTATCCTACTGGAAAAGTGGGTCTTCCTACTGCTGAAGAAATGAAAGAATATGGGGTTCTACCACCTCATCCACATATCGCTGGGCGTTCATATTGCCTCGGATGAATAGCAAACGGGACCTACTCCCATAAGTCATAGCACCCCTTACCATAATCCCCACAGTTTGGTGCACATGCCTCGCAACAGAAAATTCCACATTGCGACGTTCCCCACGTGTTCGTCTGATCCTCATACGGTCATCATGCATCCTCAAACGGAATCGGGATTCATCACTGAACACCACCCTATGCCACTTTAGGTCACAGTGCAGTCGCAACCTACACCACTCCAAACGGTGCTGTCGGTGTTGAGCCGTTACTGGTAACACAACATGTGGCCGATAGGATTCCAAGCCGAAAGCTCTTATTCTGCGGTAAACCGTTCGAAGGGTTATAGGACGACCTTCGTTAGCTAATCATTGATCGGCAATTGATCTGGTACTGGATAATCGGTCTCTTGTTGCCATAAGTCGAAGATGGCGCTCCTGCACCACATTTGTTCTTCTTCGCCACCCGGTTCCTCTTCTGCGATGTTCCTGACCCTCTCTACTCCATGCCTGATAGCAGCGCATGTTGGTGGATTGGTTCCGGTTAAGGCCATTTGCAATTTCTCTGAACGAAAAACCACCTTCGCGCAAACCAACAATACGACCTCCGTCGAATTCGCTTAATTGGCGGTAATTTCCACCTTGATGCACTGTAGGCATGTTCACACCCTCAAAACAAACGATCAAAAGCGAAAACAATAAAGAACTGAACAAAATCTCGCAAAGCATACACCTGATAAAATTGTTAGAAAAAAGTGAAAGAACTGTCAGATAAGTCATTATCACTTGATCCATATGAATGAAATTTTAATCCATTTCCACCTTTAGTAGTGAAACGTTTCTGCCAAATTTGGTCAAAAAATTCCTATCCCTTCTTGGTGTTGCGATTTCCATGCCACCGAGTATATCTGTGGCAAGTAAGAGGCAAGGCGATGGGCCTATAGGCCTGTAAAAGCTTCATAATAATAATAAGTAAATGAATTATTCCGAGTTTTTAAACGTGTTGTGGTTGTGTAGCAAATATGCTTGTCAGATTCTCATTATGTCTACACTGTGTTTTTCAAGTCATCTTCCGCCCCCCAATTAACTTTTAAAAGATTAATTTAAATAAATTAAACGGGGTGTTCAAACTATACCAAGAAATATTCACCAACAAATGCAATCTGGTATTAAGTTCTGACTAGTGAACCCAACAATTTTAAATATTATTCGATTCGCACAGGATAAACTATAATTATTAATTTAATTCTCTTGGTTTGATATAATTTGATAAAATTCATAAAAAACAAAATGGCCTAAAGAAAGCTATAAACCACCCCCTGAACTTTTAGACGGAGAAATATTTAATAATTGACCTTGTGTTCTTTAGAATGTGTAGAATGTTGGTACCACCAACGACTGATCAGAACTACACTTAAAAAATACAAAAATAAGTGTTGGCCGTTCTTGCGACGTTTTAATATCAATTAAATTATAAAAATTAATGGTGGAAGAGAAAAACGTACCTTAATAATTATTGGAAAGGATACACACACTAAGCTTGGGGTGTATCTCAAAGCGAAAGATACTTCTTTTAAGACAATGACCATTGGCAGCCATGCTTTCCAAATGCTAATAACTTAAGAAAGAAACCCCGATAAATACAACGCATGTTTTATGGTGCACCCTTCCACCCCCATTAATAATTTACATTGTGGACCGTTCCACCTTCTGCTGTTGTAACATTTATAGTAATTTATTTATAAATTATCAAAATATCACTTATCCCGATGTTAAATTTTATTTTAAACCCATAACACTAAATTACTATAATGGAATTGCTAATCCCTTATTTTAGTTATGCTCTTCATAATGCTTAAAGTAAATTCGGTTCTACTCGAAAAGCAGGTAACGAAAGTACTTATGACTAATCTATAAGCATTCTGGAAGATTCCAAATTTCATTTCTTTCTTTTGGGCTGTGGATTTATTTAACCAAATGCCACAAGAATTTAGCGATCATCTTTTACTTAAGAAAACATTATCTCAATAGTTAACATTGTAATAGCTAAGCAGATTGTTCTTTTACTTGTACGCTAGTGTGGAATTTAACCAAGTAGGGTTGTCCGAAAGTTAACCAAGGAAGATGACAAAAGAATAGGAAAGATTATCTTGGACGATAGCTTAAATAAACATAAACACGTATATGATTTTTTACTTTCCCATACCTTATAGGTATAGGGTAAGTATTGAAATCATGAAAATTTTCGAAATCGAGATTTTAACGGATATATCCGTTTTGGGTCTCTAGGAACCCAAAAAAGTGGTTTTTAAAAAATGTCTGTCTGTGGGTGGGTACGTATGTGACG
>JABXWE010060810.1:0-12414 GCA_014611495.1 Limonius californicus
CTGCAGCTTAGCTCAGAGGAGAAGGGGGGGGGGGTTCGCAGAAATCGCTTACAGGAGGTAATCTTCCTGGTTGTGTACAGAGTAGGTCAAAATTAGCGGGCGCCACCTTTCAAATCACAGCTGATTGTAGGTTCTCGTGGAAGGCCGAGAAGCCGACAGCTTACGGGAATCGAACTCACCCTTATTGTGCCTCCCTCCTGTTTAGAAAGCTTGTAAAATTCATGCACACACAAATACAAAATACATAATAATAAAAAGGGGCGGTAAATTTTAAAACACATATAATTAAATTATTAGAAACGACAGAAGTACAAAAGAATGACAGCAAATGGTGATTTTATAGTTCCATATTACAAACTTTTAATTTGAACGTTCAACGGGAGAACTCGGCGTCGCTGGCTGACGTTATTTACATTCTTCAAACAACTACGTGGCCAGTGGCGTCGGAGTTTACAAGAATCACACAATATAACAAAAATTACTTTTTACAATTAGTAATACGACAAAGGACAATCGGCGACTGAAGGTCGCTTCTTCTTACATAAAAAAAAGGATTCATTCACTTGGAATTTTGCAAATTAGCGCGAAAAAGGTTTCTTCCTTTTTTTCACCACACAAAAACACTAGGTTCTTTACCTTGAATTCCGGCGAAGACGGACACAATTCTTGGGGTTGTTTTCCAGATGCAGGTACAGTCTGGGGTACTTTCGGGTCCGGGAAAAAAAGCTAGACGACTTCTTCAGAAAACTGCGAGACGAAACATCCGTTGGTACGCCTCTGGGAATTAGTTTACTTCCACTAGGGGTTCAAACGATTGGAACAACGAAGCACAACTTTCACGAGTTCAATTCTCTTGTATCCGAATGAATCGAAAGAACAATTACACTTAACTGCTCTGTATCTAACGCTAACACTGCTAATATTTATTCAGATCCTAAGGCAAAACTATGGTACGGTAAAACTTGATTTAGCAGAGGAGCCACGAATGTACCCGTTATCAGGAAATAAAAGGACGTCATTTCGTTTCAAGAGTCTAGCGCTTACTTTATTTTCTTAACGGCCTCCGTAGATGGACATAGGCAGCCGGAGTCAGCGAAGGTGTAAGATCGACTGAAGAGCTGAACGCTACGCGAACATGAGTTGGTCAAAAATATTACACCACATGGGGAAATATGATGCAATTCCCGAAAGATCTGAAACGTAAATTCGCAGAAAGCGTCCAGGGTCAGGTGCAGACAAAACATTAATTGGCAAATTCGGCTTACAAAGGGAAACTTCAAGGCTTTGCGAAATTGGCCGCTCATAACTCAATTTAAAAGAAAAATAACGAAAACTGTAATCGATATAAGAACGGCAATTAATATAGAATTTTAATTCCTATGAAGCGGCAATTAAAGTATGACTCTAATTCAGACAGTGCGACACAAAATCAAATGAACATAACAATATCTTTCTAGATGCGGGTCTTCGACTTATATCTAGTTCTAGATGTTAATTGAATGGATCTTTTATACTTAGATACACTATTCAATCTATCCAATTCTTTAAAATTTAAACATTAATAAAATGATAGTTTCTATATTGTTATAATACGTTCGGGCCAAACATATAGCCCCAAGTTTGAATCGTAATTTCGTTAAAATAGTCACATACAAAATCCAAGACAGTTAATGTCAATATAAAATTATTAAATAAAACCAAGAAAGTATTAAATTAATTTCAATCTAATAAATGTTTATACTACTTCAACTGCAATCTTAATCTTTCAGGTATAGTAGATATTAGATATGTTACTTTATTAAATTTATGGGCGCCAGGTGACAAATTAAATAGAAAATTTGCCTCCAAATTCAATTTTATTTATATAACCACGGTAGCTCGAGCATGAGACATAAATACCAAGGATAGTAGGTTCAAAATAGGTTGGAAAATTTACTCACTTAAAATCGCCTTAATACATTTGCCAACTTCAGATCGGTTTTAAGTAATGTCAAAATATACTCGAAGTTATTACAATTGACTCATTCACTTGGTCTGGTATTCCCAATTATACAGGTAAAGCTTCACCAACTTGTTCTTTATCTCATGTCAACCGTAAGTTCAGTAGGATTGTAGATAAGTAAATTAGTACTACCTTTTCAACGAGTCCCTCTTACAAATCTCTTGAACTTCACAGATGTGCTTACACTTGGTTTTATAATATCGCTGAACAGGCAACCTCCATAAAACAGCACTAAGTTGTACTTGAAGATGGGTCCAAATCTTCTTGCAGCAGAATATAATTCAAATTCATGTAAGTTCAATCCTTTAATTACAAGAAATTGTTTATAATATTCTTTTATATAAAAATTACAGCCTTTAACTGGGAAAAAACTTATTTTATACAGATTTTGATAAATAAATAATCTTTTTCATTAATTGTTTTTTATCAATTCTTATCAACAACCCCTAGGCAACCCCCAAGTTAAAAATAATATCAAAAGTGCTAAAATTAATCAATGAGACATGATCTATAAAATTACAATATAAATTTTAAAATGTATAAAATTTCACAGCCACATTACGTCTTTTGCCCCCGAATACACTAACACTTAAAACAAAATAGTATCTTCATTCTTCTGATGGATCTTCTTTTAAATATCTGCATTTTCTAGATTATGTTTCAATATTTATTCACATTAACTGCAACTTATTTCCTTCTCGTACTCCAATACACGCATCTAATCTTCAATCTCATTAATAACATGATGTTGACCCAAAATTCTTCTTTTCGTAGGTTTACCATCGAATATGTGTTTCGCAGAGTTACTCAAACCAGAATAGTAGTCAACTGTATTAAGGCCTGCCCTAATTTATATTATAAAAAGAAAACCGACTCCCAAGACATGACACCATGCACGAGTATCCTTTTTAAAATGACTTTAGATAGATTGGCCAAATAAGATCCATCACAATATATTAAATAAATTCTATCTCTTCAAGACTTTTTTCTAGATTTAAAAACACTTTAGGTGTAGGTAACTGCATTCAGTAAAATCTCATTGATGAATAATTTAAGTTAGCATTTGAGAGCAACGGGCAAAAACTCTAACTTGATTAAAAACGAATACAACCGTCTTACCATAGCTAGAGAACCACGCCTGTATAAATTAGTAATAAACTTGTAGAACAAATCATGAAATACAATTATTTATGAGTAGAAATATCTGGCTCCACAAGTCTCTATGAAGAAGTCAAGACACAAAACCAAGCAACTTCCAATATCTGGATGTAAAAGGGGCATTTTATGGACGAACTAAATTATGACCATAGGCAACAAAGTTCGCATTTATGAGACATGTGTTCGGTCAATTATGTAATATTGATTTTGTGTGTACCGCATCTTAGTGTACAGATAGGCACCTAGAAGAAATTAATAGGAACTCCACCTATTTTAAATAGTAAAATTTATATAATTGTAGAAAACTATGATCCAATGTCAACTCTGTTTGAATTACTACTTTTGTCATATTATGCAATATACAGGATGACATAATTGTGTGATTTTGTTTCCTAATGTGTACATGATAGTAGCATGGAGAAAACTTTAAATACAGAACGTGTTTGTTAGCCCAAAATTATTGCTGACTCTACAGGGTGTTTTGTTTTAGTGGGACAATGGACAACTTCTTTATTTTAAATTTTTGGATTACTTATTTTTTATCTTTACAACGAAACAGGCTTTTAGGTATCTATCGCTAATGGTTTCGGTAATAATTAAATTTTTCTTAAATTTTGATAAAATGACGGTCTGTCTTTAACAGTTAGTATTTAAAGAACGGCATTTGTAAGAGAAGTGGATAATGAACGTCGATGGTCCTTAAATATTTGGGGCGGAATTGTAGACGAACATGTTGGTCCATACTCTTTGAAGGACACCTGAATGGCCAAATGTATTTACAATCTTTAGAATACCGTTAAACATTATACAGAATTTATAGCTGCAACATGACAGGACCCCTTCACATTATAATTTGGACGTTACAAACGTTTTAAACGTTAAATTGGGAGAGGAGGTGCAGTGGTTTGTCCAGCAAGGTCCCCCGACCTGACAAAGTTAGATTATTTTCTGTGGGAGTTGGTAAAAGATAAAGTTTACAGAATTGCCCCTACAATAAGCAAAGATATGCGAATGCGAACTTTTAGAGACATGACACCTGCAATATTGACAAGTTTGAACAATTCCTCTATGCAGTGATTATGTTTGTGTGTTTAAGAAAATAGCCGACATATAGAGCATTTACTACAATTTTAAATGTGGTTCTTAATGGTTCTTTAGTAATAATACTAATTATACATACATTGCTCGATAGTGCTGAGAAGTTATACCCTGTTTAACTCACTGTTTATTTCAAACGGTTGTCAGCACTGTTTAGGAAAGCAACTGTTTATTATTATTGGGATTATAACTGTTCAAAAAAATATTTTGATGTTAATATACATACCTTGTATTTGGGTATAGGTAACTGCTATTTCAAAATTAAGAATGTCATATAAAAACTTACAACCTATGTAGTATGTTGACAGTTAGCAACTGTTTTAATCAAAGCCTGATGATTCGTTTCTAGGTTGTTCAATTTAATTTTTGTTCTAACAAGCGCAGCAAAACATACACATATTTGTTGTTTAAAATGTCAGTAAATAACTCAACGTTTATAAAATCTTATATTCATTAATATATTTTTTAAACAAAATAGGATTGCAACTTATTACCAAATTTTCTGTTTTTTTTTTCTATTAGCTTTTTAATAATTTCTAAATATTTTCAAAAGGAAAAACGCAAGTCACATAAAACCACCTATACGTGTAAAGGTCATTGAAAGACAAGCCCGAAAATGTAAATATATACAGGGTGTTTCATTTAAAAAGTGAAATATTAGGAGTTAAATTTTATTGAATGCGGTTGTAAATTAAGAACATCCTGTATAATATATTTAAATTGTAAACATTACGGCACCTATCTGAAAATGTGTGCGTGTAAACGGCAAAATAATATTGAAAAATTGTATGCCGTTCTTTAGATAATTGCTGTTAAAGGTAGACCGTCATTTTTTCAAAATTTAGGAGAAAATTAATTATTACACAAACTATTAGCGATAGACACCTAACTATCCTATATGGTAAATGCACAGGTACGAGCCGGCAAATAATTTAGTTAAAACTTTCAATACAGCTAGATATTGACTTCACATTTACTTCTTTCTTATATGGAATATTATTTAGGATCGACCCTGGAGTCAGCTCCATGTCAGATGATGATGATGATGATGATTTAATTTATTAACTTCAAACTAAGAAACAGTAAACATTGGAATTATTACCGTAACTCTTTCTGGTACATCTTCTTCGTTTTCCTTTGTCAAACTTTACTGTCCGTCTTTGAACAGTTATTTTCAGCAATTTTACAAGAAACTAGCTGCAGTCATGGGCTACATTCCATGCTTCTGTTTGGAAATGTAAAGAATTATTATACATTCAACAAAATAATCATTGTTGAAACCAATTTCTTTGCATTCTGCACCTTCTACGTCTTCATTTGGTTTTAATACTGCAATAGCCTGATGGGGTTATAAGGAAGGCATTGACGCTAAGAGTGATTATACAATACATTTTCAAAGGATAAAATACTAATAATATAGGATACCTTTCCTGAATTGTATGCCAACAATAACGACAGCTATAGAGTTTCATACTTGTAAACGGAATAAACTATTTAAACTAAATTATAATTAATGTTCTTAAATGGAGTATTACAAATCACTGCGAAAACAACCCTTGTGCAGTAACTGACATCCAACAAATTCTAGATTATGCTAAAATTTTCTGATGTTTGTTATGGTTCATTGTATTTTCACAAAATAATTCTTAAAAAAATGGCATAATTCAACGTCTCTAACTACACATATATCTGACCAGTCGTAGGTTAATACGACGGAGTTCATTGTAGAACTTCTATAATTGAAATCACTATTGTGAATTGTTTTAATATCTATCATACTTTCTTTAAGAAATAGGCGAGCCGAGTCGATATGTAAACTGGAAACTGTTCTAGCTAAGTACGAGGAGAGTTTTCTATGTTATCTACCTAAGTATGAAGGAAACAAGTTAGAGAACAAACAAAATATTTATTTTTCAACATAAGAACCATTAAGGCTTACACACTTATTCCAACGTTTTTCTAATAACGCTGCCTTCGAAAAAAAAAATTATTTTGATAACTTTGCAAAATACGACTTCACAGAGTTTTTCAAGTCTTCATTCGACAAAGAGCGACGCCCTCTCAAGTATTTTTTAAGTGTTGGAAAGAGATAATAGTCACAGCTGGCGAGGTCAGGACTGTACGGTGGATGTAATTCCTCAAAGCCGCATTCATCAATTGCTTATTTAACGATTCGTGCTTTATGCAGCCTGTAGTTGTCGTGCAGAAGCACAGTTTTCTGGTCAAAATTGTGAGGTCTTTTCTCGCGTATAGCTGCTTTCAAATTGATTATTGTTTCTTTGTAGACATTCCCTGTTTTTTTGACCCTTTTGGCATATATTCAATCCATAAAATCCCTTCAGCATCCCAGAACACTGAGGCCATCACTTTTCCCGCTGAGATTTGCGTCTTCGCCATCTCGGGTGAAGGAAAGCCCTTATGAAACCGTTGCATGGACTCTTGTTCGTCGGTGGTTCCCAGTGGTGTGCCCAGGTCTCATTCCCAGTTACAATTTTAAAGATGAAGCCCTCATCTTGGGATGAAGCCGCCAAATTATCCTCGCAAATTTGTCGCCTACACAATTTTTGTTCAGGAGTCAGCAGCCTGGGAATCCACCGTGCTGACAACTTGCTCATTCTCAAATCTTCATCAAGGATTTTAAAAACAGATGTTACTGATATACCTGTTTCTCTTGCAATAACTGAAGCTATCACTCGGCGGTCAGTCAACACCAAATCTTCAACATCCTTTATGGTCTCCCGTGTCTCCTGCGTCATCCTGAATGGACTCCCCATTTGAATGCCCAAAATTTAACGTGAAAATAGGACTGGCTATTCTCCCCATACATAGCCACCATTCTCTCATGGATATTTTATGGATTATTGTCTTCTTTCGATGGAAATTTTCTGACGCTTTTGTGTTCAAATTTTAAATCACTCACTTTTGCACCTCCAACTCTATACAGAAATAACAAATCTTAAGCGAGTTGTATCAAACTTGGAGCATACACTCTAAAATTTCACAGAGAGACATAATGAAATTATCACGGTAGCATTTTGTTTCATAGCTAGGTAAATAACATACAAAACTCCCCTGGTATATTAATATGTATTGTTATGTTAGATATTAATGTGACCGTCGTTAAAGTTGGCTTTGTTAAGCCAGACCGGGTTATTCTGCACTCCACTCATACAGTTGTGCAAAGTAGAGAAACTGTCTTATTCTTTTCGATATGTGTACTGGTGTAATACATATACAGGGTGATTCACGACGCATAGTAAATATTTTAGGGGGTGGTAGTATAGACTATTTCGAGTAAAGAAGTTCATATAAACATATGTCCAATTCTCTATAATTACGGATATGTAGCTGTTTGAAACTGGCGGGTACAGAAACAGACGACAAGCATTCAGCAAATGAAACATTCGCAGAACCATAGATCGAACGCGGTGGTGTTTATTGGCCACCTAGGTCGCCAGATCTTACCCCTTTAGATTTTTGTTTCAAGAGAAGAATTGGTCGCTTGCATTATGAATAGTGCTGCTCTCATAAACGAACAACAAGACAAACTCAGAAGAGCGACACACACTTATGCCGACAGAGTTAGGAGGTGTATTGAAGTCGGTGGTGGTATTTTTGATCATTTCCTTTAAACTGTTGTTTCGTTTTATGTTGTTGTGAATAAATGCAATAAATAAGTGATTTGTCTAATTATTGAGAATTGGACATATATTTATATGAACTTTTTTACTCAAAACAGTCCATACTACTACCCCCTAAAATATTTACTATTCGTCGTGAATCACCCTGTATACACGAATTTCACACATGCGACGTTTGCAAAACAAAAGGTGGAACTTGTTACCAGAGGCGTACAAAATTCAGTAGCGAAGGTAATTGATTTATTAGATTTTGCTCAAAATTGTTTCAATTTTACTCAACTACGAATTCATTGAATCATGATCAAAAGTTACAAAAGCTCTGACAATTAAAATTATTTCATGTGACATATACCAATTGTCATTTTCTTAAATATTTTTAACGACTCAATAAACTAAATTACGAACGCCATCTTTAAACTAACTTTATACCGGGGTTTTCGAAGGCGGTTCGATAATATTTAAAAGTAAAACTGTATAATTATTGGTAAGTTTCTAAATTAATGCTGGCAATCCATGAACCATTATATAAAATTTTATGACGGAATTATTCAGGCAATTTGAGAACACTCTATTAATTTGAGTTTCTTGTTACTGCAGTTTCATTATTATCAAACCGATAATGAACTCTAGTAACATAAACTACCAGTAGTAGCTGCAAAGAGAAGTAAAACCCTCAACCAGTATAATTTACATACAAATCATATATATTCTTAATATCGTTCTTTCACTTTTTATGTAGCAGTATTTTCACAAAAATTATGCATTCTCTGCACACCATGACCGTAATATCAAAACTTTTTTACGTCTGCGCTTTCTCGTAAAGCAACAAAAACACGTAGAAACGAAATTGTCTGAGTATGCTTAATTCCTGACTTTATAACCCACAACTTTATGCAGAGAAAAATGTCTGAAGTTGCTATACAACTTTATCGCCAGCTTTTCAGAACGTCTAGTTCAGAACGGATGGCATAAGTTATAAAAATTGATGTACCCTAAAGAACATCCTACACAATAGAGATTCCGCTTGCAATGCTCGTTTAACCGAATGCAAAAGATAAAGTTGAACCCATTAAGTGGTGCTGCTAAGAAATTGCATGCTATCAAATTTCTTAAGCGTAATTAAAAATTATTTTTCAATATTAGTAGGTTTATAGTAGGTTTTCTTACGCTGGAGTTGGTTTTATAGGTATTTCTTGTTGTACATTCTCATTCTTTTTCACAACTCCTGCAAACATAAATTTTATTTTATTTGCATTGTTAGGGTCAACCTTGAGGCTCGAATAAAAACTACTGAATTTTTAATTTAAATACGGTTCTAGCCCTTCTACATTTCATTTATGTAGTTCCTGGGTAAACGGCGGATGTGATCAGAACTCACTGGCGGCGACATGTAGGTGTCATGCAACAGATAATAAAACACAGACTTACTGATCTGTCAATAAATATTGGATAGTTGTACTCACAGAGGGCCTTCCAGCTCCCTGCTCCTGGATTGGCAATCGAATAGGATACGGATGCTCATCTGCTGGCTAGTCGCTGTGACCGCAGTCATTTGTAATCGTAGAGTACTTACTACAATTATACATATCTTTTGGGGCACCAATCCTCCAGAGGGATCCAGGCTAAGACTAAGTCCAATCCAGTCTCTCTGTTATTCATAGGATATAGGAGAGGGGGCAACCCCTGAGCCCCACCTGCGAAGGGGAGAGTATCATTAATTTCCACACCCACGCGTAAATGTCAGTCGATGCCACCCTGACATTAATGTTGCATTTATAATAATATTAGTTCGGCGTAGGCACATTTTCGATATAACTTCCGCCGGCTGACCACCTCCCGAATGATTGCTAAGGGAATAATGATTATCGGTGCCACACAAATTATCTACTCATATATAGCTACTTATATTCACTACGCTACTGTTTCAGGCAACTACTTACAGCGACACCCCAATCTTGTGTAACAACCATAATAGGACCCAATGCTTGTAAACCGCATATAATACCAAGTATATAATGCCTAATCATTTGGGTAAACACATATAACACTTCATGGGATATAAACCATATACACTTCGTTTCCTATGAAATGCACTACCCATTAAAAATAAAGCTACGGCTTTGAAACTTTGCTAAAATAATGTTTTATTATTGCGTATGATATGATCAGGTTTTCATAAAAAAAGATTAACAATTACAAGAAAACAATAACAACAACGAAAACAAAATTAATAATGTGTAATATCGCCATGAACAGCCATGCAAGCATTTACTCGTCGTGGCATGCTTTCTATCAAGTGGTCTATGTTCTCCTGCAGTATCTCGTTCCATATAACCTCAAGTTGGTGTCTCAGCTCGTCTAAGTTGTTAGGAGCTCTTGGCAATAATCTTAGTCGCCGACCCATCATGTCCCAAAGATGTTCGATCGGCGATAAGTTAGCTGATCGTGCAGGCCAGGGCAAAATTTATAAATGTGCTTATTGGAGGTACGTTCTGGTAATGTTTGTAGTGTGTGGACGCTCGTTATCCTGTTGGAAGATACCGTTTGGCAAGGTCTGCATGAATGGTACTAACACCGGTTCTAGGACTTTACGAATATAGCGATGAGCATTTAAAGTGCCTGGGACGAACACAAGAGATGATCATCTACCGAAACGAATCGCGCCCTAAAACATAACAGGTGTTAAAGCTGTATGGCGTCTTTCAACAAACTCTAGATTTCGTCTTTCTCCTGGATATCGACGTACCTTCCTACCGCCGTCATTTGCCCACAAACAAATGTTTGATTCGTCACTGAAGACAATGTCGTTCCATTGCTGATTCCAATGCTGCCGCTCCTTGACACCACGCAAGCCTAACAGCCTTGTGATGTGCAGTTAAAGGGAGCTGTTGGAATGGACGGTAGGATCGCAGCCCAAAAGAAGAGATTCTTCTGTAAATTGTTGCCATTGATACGCGGCGGTGAAGAGCTCGCATCCAGTCTACAGCAACAGACCTTGTTGTTTGAAAGCGGTCTTGCGTAACTATTCTGCGAAGAGTCGATCTTCACGAACATTGCTGCTACGTGGAGGTCTACCAGTTGGACGATGTCGCTGAATGCTTTCTTTTGACCAAGCAGGCCATATTCGTGCAACTGTAGTGTGGTCCCGATTTACCCTTCTACCAATTTCACGAAAAGAAGGTCCAGCTTCTTTCATGCCGATAATTCGACCCCTATCAAAATCGGAAATGTGGTTAAAATTTCTACGTTGTCTTACTGGAGGCATTTTAAAACATTAATTCTGTCACAAAATGTAACAAACTCTCGAAACAACTAATCAATGTGCACTAGATATTGTTTTGTTTCTAAACAATAAGTTGATGAGAGACACCAGACGAACACCACAACCACTTGATTTTTTGAATGGAAATAGTGACTATTTCATATGCAATAATAAAACATTATTTTAGCAAATTTTCAAACATGTAGCTTTATTTTTAATGGGTGGTGCATATCGGATGAACACATATAACACTTCATGGGATATAAACCATATATAATAGCCACATATATATATATATATATGCATATAGTACTTATACACCTCCGAACGCTACACACAGCGTACGTGTGTGACTCCGATCTGACGTCTTCGACTCCGTTTTCAGAGTCGAACATGTTTAGCATGTTTTTTGGGATAAGGGTAGCGCCACCATCAATTCCCTACTAATATTAGTCGGAGGCGAACACGACCGCTACACATATACTTATATACATTTTAGTTTTAACGACTGCCACTAGAGGCGCTGCGGTATATACACTTATACACGTTGCTATACTATGCGGTTGATTTTGACTCAGCACGAATAAAATCATATAGAGGGTCTGTTGGCCTCCATAATCTCGGCAACGCTGTTGATTGATATTTGAACACTATTTTGTGCAAGACCGCGTACTCGCTGTTGCTACTGCTAGTGCCGACTACGCAGTGAAGGTAAATAAAATATTTAATCAAATTCTGAGAATAATATCCAATTACTTAAAATAAGTTTTGGGATTTTATTCAACTATCTATACCACACGCACTGATCTACTTTTCGCGAAGTATGGAACTAATTCGATGAAATTGAAATGGTTGAATATTTTTAAATATTCTCGGACCTATCAATTATATTTTTTAATCGCGCATTTTCTGATATAATTTTCATTTTTCTTTGCCTAGTTGTTTGTTTTCGTACAATGACGTCATTGATGTGATCTTTTCCATTAGATTTTTTCTTGCGGAGCTATCTTAAATTTAATTATTATTTACTTTCGCCTCAACACTGCGCATGCGGTACAAACGAGGATCGTGATAATAATAATAAAAAATTCTGTTTTAATTAGTTATTTAATGTTACTTTATCAAATCGAGACCGTTTCCAAGCAATTAAGCTATCGATATTTGCGCGTTTTCATTTCTTAATTTGGTTATCTCGAAAATTGGCCGTAATCGGAATTGCACCCTCTATCTAAATTCAATGACATAATATGTGG
>JABXWE010060811.1:0-15736 GCA_014611495.1 Limonius californicus
ATAGAAAGTATAGAAAGTTTAGAATATATAGAAAGTATAGTAATTAAAGAAAGTATAGAAAGTATAGAAAGTATAGAAAGGGTAGAATGGACTCAGTACTAGAATGTGGAGGTCTACTTCTGTAAACTGTCTTTGTATGTTTCGGCGGTCATAGCGTTACATATAAAACATAGTTATGGGCTACTAAACTAGCTCAAAACATGTGTTTCCTATAGTCACAATAGCTACGTTAATAAACGTTTGTTTCTAACTAGTAAAAAACCAAGATTGAAACAAGTTGGAAAAATGATCGAAAAATGACAAGAAATTATGATAAAAATTTCCAAGTCTAACAAACTTGGGCGGTGGTCTATTGCGAGAACGCATTGGCCACTCGAGGTCACAGTAAATGCAGTCGCTCCGTTGGTGCGATCGAATCCCGACTGGGGCGATCGCATCTGCTTAGTTAATTTTAGGGTGCATGTTGCATGAATGTTTAGTATGTAAGGGACGCCCGCACCCCCCTGAAGTAATGTGAAAGCAGTTCCGGGGGGGGGGGGACGGTAGCATGAATGAGTGAGAAAAAAAAGTCTAACAAACTTACTAAATAAAAAAATTACTTTAGGCGCTTATAAGAAAACAAACAAACAAGTAACATAAAAGTCATTGCAAGGATACTACGCCCGTAATGCGTCCAGAACGCATAGTAGAAGATTTATATTGCCGGAGATATAAAATAATAGAAACCGTTAAAATTCTGCAGATGCAAATCCATTTTGCTTTATATAAGCAGCGTACCTCGATGAGATCAGTCATCATTTTAAAATTGTGTGCTGTATTGCTGATTGTCTGTTGAGTGCAATAAATTGAGTGCCATAACAAATATTAAGTACGGAGTTATACTCTTTTGTTAAATATGGATACATTTTTAAGATAGTCATTAGAACCTTCCGCGTCTGGCAGTGACAAGAATACAAGGAAAAATAGATTGTACAGCGATGAATATCTCAAATACGGTTTTACGTTATTTCCCAGAAACACGTACTTTGTCGGCAAGCGTTTTGAAAAGAAAGTATAAAACCATTAAAGCTATTTCGACATTTAAATACTAAACATCCATACACAAAAGAAAAGTATCTGGAATTCTTTAAAAGAAAGCCAAACTCCATCCATTAATGAAAAAGCACTATCAAGTCATCGAATTGCATTTGGCATAGCAAAACTCAGTAAGTTACATACAATTCTTGAAGATTTGATTCTCCTAGCAGCTGTTGAAATGGTGCAAATAATGGTCGGTAAAAAGAGGCTGACGAGCTGAAAGCAATACCCCTCTCTAATAATGTTATCCAAAGAAGAATAAGTGACATGGTACGAGATACCGCCGCAAGTTGTTGAAAATATTAATAAGTGAACCTATTTCTCATTACAGAAGGATGAATCCACGGATATTTCTAACCGTGAGCAATTTATAGCATTTGTAAGATACAATACTGGAGATGGTATTACAGAAGATATTTTATTTTGTACTCCATTAGAGGTTAATAGCATCGACACATGTTTATTTCATATTTTCATGCAAAGTACCAATAAGTATGAGATTGACTGGGTAAACAGCGTTGCTACATGCACCAACGACACCAAGGCTACGACAGGACATCTATCTGGTTTTATTGTCCGATTAAAAGATATAATACCAAATACTCCAAAGTTACACTGTGTTTTATATCGAGGAGCATTTGTATCAAAATATTTCCTGTCTGAAATGGACTGTATTGTTAAATATGCCTTTAAAGTGGCAAATTTCATTAAGGGAATAGCATTGCATACTCGTATTTTTCGAAAAATGTATGAAGGCATAGATTATTTATGCGCAAATCTTTATCACTCGGAAGTAAGATAGTTTTCAAGGTGTAACGTCTTGAAAAGAGTTTTCCAATTAAAAATTAAACTTCTGATGTATCTGCCAGATGAGAAACCGGAATATGAGAATATATTTTCCAATTCCCTTTGATTTCTTACGCTGACTTCCCTTGCTGATATTTACACTTAAATACTCTGAATATAAGTTTAAAAGGCCTCGATATAGACATAATAATAAACACTAGCGGGTTTATAAAAATACTTGACTTCTGGTCGACTTCAATTGTAAAACAGAAGTTTAATTCATTTCATTGCGTTCAAGAACTCATGGAAGACTTAGTTAAGGACGATAATATGATCAATTCTGTGCACGTGTTTACAAATATGCAAGTTAGTTTGCACAATTTAAAACAACAGCTCATTGACTATTTCCCCAAAGAAATTCGAAACAGTTATGACAATCACAGACGGATGCTGAATCCGTTTTTAGACAATTCCGTTGAACAAGCTGAAATTTCAACAAACACAAAACTTGTTCCAATAAAATGTTGAAACTAAACTTCTTTTTCCAAAGCTTACATCAATTGTGGACACTTCATATTTGTGCGAATTAAGTTTCTTGTCTACGGCTGCCATCAAAACAAAACTAATAAATCGCATTGAACTTGAAAATGATATTAGTTTGTGTGTATTTCGAATACACAGCCCATTTGTGAAAGGCAGAAACAAATTTTTTTTGTTAAGAAAATACCCCCATGAGTATATTTCTAATATTACAATATGGTCTAAAGATCAATGAATAATTTTATTCTGTCCTAAATTAACTACGTGAATCTTAAACTAAGGTTTTACTCACTAGTCTACCTTAGTGTCTGGTAATCTAATTACACGTTGGAATTAACGTGTACACTGTTGTACAATGCTCTGCTTTTTACTAATATAATCACTGCGCTAACTCAAACGGTTTAGTCCTCTTGAGTCTTCTTATTATGCTGGTGTTATCAAGGAGCTGGATCGCCTCGATGTTCACGTGGTGAAGGAGCCGTTGTTCGTGGTTTCTGGCGAATTTGAGAATAGTCTGATCAACTGTGTCCATTCCTAGATCGCGATGGAGATCACTGTTGCGGAGATACCAACAATGCTTCTTAGCACTTTGTTTTGGAATCGTTGGATGATCTGAATGTTGCATTTACTAGCACAGCCCCAGAGCTGGATGCCGTATGTCATACGGATTTCAAGATTTGCTCGTAAAGAAACAGTTTATTGTATGTAGATAACTTGGAGTTTCTCCCAAGCAGCCAGTACATTTTTTGATATTTCAAGCCAAGCTCTTCCTTTTTCTTTTTCACATGGACTTTCCAGGGTAGCCTTGCGTCAAGATTCATGTCCAGATATTTAGCTTACTCTGAATGTGGTACCTGGGTATCATTAATGCTAATGGGTAAATACTGTTGTTGTTTGTTGGTGTAGTTGATATGCACAGACTTACTTTTATTTAGCTTGATGCGCCATGTTCTAGTCCAATTATTAATTCTATCAATAGAGGCTTGAAGCTTCTCGGCAGCGTCTTCATGACTTTCTCCAACGGCAATAACTGCCGTATCATCAGCAAATGTTGCTATTGCTTCACTTTCTAGGTCAGGGATGTCGCTAGTGTACAGCAGATAGAGTACTTGGTCTAGTACATTTCCTTGGGACACTCCTTCCTTAATCTCTCTTATTTTAGAATAAACCTCTTCTTGCTTAATTCTAAAGTATCTTTCTGACAAATAGGATTTTAAAAGTTGAGAATGTTGTCGGGGCAGGAACATGTCCAGTTTGTGAAACAAGCCTTCATACCAAACCTTGTCAAAGGCCTGGGCAACGTCAAGGAAAATGGTGGAGCAAACTTTTTTTTCTTCTAATGATCTTTCCATTATATCAGTAATTCTATGTATCTGGTCTATTGTGGAATACCTTCCTCTAAAGCCAAACTGATGGGAGGAAATCAACTCCTTTTCGTCTATTAGCGATTTCAGTCTTTTAAGAAACAATTTTTCGTATAGTTTTGATATGACAGGGAGCAAAGTGATAGACCTGTATGACGAAACTTCATGGGGGTTTTCCTGGTTTGGAGATCAGAATGACCTCTGCTACTTTCCAGATCTTCGGAACGTACCTCAATCTGAATGAAGCGTTAATAAGATTGGTCCGTTTTACAATAGCTTTCCTAGGGAGTTGCTGCAGGAGCTCTCCGGTAATCAGATCAAAACCAGGGGCTTTCTACGGATTGATGATATTTTTAATTTCATCAGAAACAGAAATAAATGTGTGAAAAGGCATTTTATTTATTTTGGAAATTTTCCCTCAACCCTCCTAAGCCAATATCGCGACCACCCGGGGGGTCGCAATCCACACTTTGGAAACCGCTAATCTAAAGTATTTTATTAATTTCGTGTCTCTAAAAAAGTGTTTCACTGAAATTTATTATTGCAGGCTGTTTTTAAGAATAACTCAATTAGTAGCCGGTAAACTTTTTACGAAACAAACGATCTAACGGCATATGCTAAACATCATCTGCAATAAAAAGTTATTAGTATCGACCTTCACTAGAACAGTAGCCATTCGCGATATCAATTAAGCAGACACAATGCTTCGAAAAATCTGGACGTTTAATATGGGCTTTTCAATTCTTTATTGTACTGCGATATTAATTCGATAAGTTTTTGTGTTTATTAGTGTAGAAATACACAATTGCGCGATTCACTCTCGGCAAAGAACTTTTTCAAATCTCAATTGAATTATTCCACTGTTTTAATTAAAAACACATATCAGCGGAGAGTTGTAATTGGCCGCAAGACAAATAAGGTATGCAGTAGAATACGCAGATCCAACACCTGATACAAATTACCTCGCAAATTAAATAATACCTCCACACGCTTCATACACATTCCGGTCAGGTTTTATAATGGCCAAGTCAGCGTTACCCTTCTCACTCATGTTCGAACTTTCGGGCAGTATTACAACTCGCGTTTTCCTGTGAAACTTCTATTTACCGAAATCTATTGTAACATTTGAATTAATTGGTAGAATAAATGAACAGAGATTGTTATTTTATTGTACCACTACAGTAATTAGAATGTTTACGTACTGCTATTATAATTAATAATTCTAAGTCATACTATAAATTAAATGGATAAATATGATTTTTAAAGAAATTTCTACGAAATAGAGAATTTGGCAACTCTCTAATGCCTGAGTTATTTACATGGATGGGGACCTACAGCTTAGCTTGGGTTCGAACCGCACAACGACTATACATTCCTACTCAGAGATTTTCTTGTGGAAAATACAATACGCTGACCCGTTGTTTGTATAAAATAATGTAAATCTAAAAATCCTCTGCACAAAATTGTATGAATGAAAACATCGGTTCTTGTATTTTGGTTTATTGCTTTAAGTATGTAAAATACGAGGGGTCGCTTTCATATTCTTGGACAGGACAGTTCTAAATTTTGTTCCAATTTTCTATTAAAGTGTTCTTGAATAACGTATGCCTTGGTAACTTGCATGCCAATTTATAAAATTAATAATTTAACTAACTGTTAGTTTGAGTTGTCGGGGATTGTTAATTTACCAAAGCGAGTATAGTCGAATGCCGAGCTGTCATAAAATGACGTACGAGAATAAGTGTCCTTTCAAGTCAACCATTTACAAGAGGTCAGAACTATTTAAACGTTGTAGACTGTAGAGTATCATCGAATCATGGTTGCCCTATTGAACTGATGACTTCAGTAGCTTCAAAGCCATTCTGTTACAGTTGGTTGTTTGCCAACACACCGCAGCCTATAAGCCCTTCTGTGCATATATTAAAGGTTATTCACATCGGTAGTCGTGGTTTTTTGAATAATTCTAAGATTGGTCCAAAGGAGGCATCTTTAACCAGTCTTGTAAGCAATTTCCACCAGATTCTCACAATAGCATAACCACTGAAGAAATGCCTCTACTTTGTCTTCACAAAATGTACTTACTGAATTGTTTACTAATTTTATTATCTTTAAGATTTTTCAGATGAAGATGAGGTGAGGACACCCGTCAACAGTTGTATTTTCTTTCTATTTAGGCTTAAAAGTTCATAGTTGCTTTCTTGAATGGACGTTTGAGAACCCCACGCCACGATGGTTGTTCTAGTACTTGTGATGGGTCTTTCTTAACCAGTCTTTGGTTGGCTTCCATGCAGTAGCAGTAGCTATTCCGCATGTTCTGGTCAAGAGTTTGCTTTCCACTTCCAGTATTTGCTAGTTTATCTGGTCGTTCATTACCATATTGGCCTTGGTGGCTTGCTACCCGTACCAAAAATATTTTGTTAATTTGACCTAGTTTTGTCCAATTTTTTGGCATTCTATACTCACTTAGATTTAAAAACATAGGCTAAACGCTGCCTAGCTGTTTGTCATGATACAGATTGTCGTCTTGATATAGACCCTCTGCAGCATGGTTTGAGCACAAGTCAAAAGTACCAAAGTTTCTGCCTGGAACACAGTGGCAAGGTTTTCCTGTTTTATGCTTACGGTATTGCCCGTACCAGATTCAAATATGTCCACATCTATGCTATTATGAGTTTTGAATGGGTGTCTGTATCAAGCGTGATCAGGACAACGACAGAATTATAACAGCTATTCAGGACCATTTTGAAGGAAAACCATATGAGTATTTGTATAACGAATTAAAATTGGTATACGAGGTCTGTCCAACTGAAACCCACCTTTGATCAACTTAGCCCTGAAAACAAATGCAATAATTCAAATGGCGTTTGTTAATGTTAGTAGTGTTTGTAAGCAACACATTAATAAGTTTCTGACCTTTGAATTTGATTCGGACTTTTAAAATTTTGGCTTTGAAATGGCGTTTGTTGTTGAAAATCCGTCCAAGTTTGATCAGCGTGCGCTCCTACAATTTTTGTGCGCTGAGGGTGCTCAGCCATTTCAGATTCATACGCAAGCAGTGTATGGAAATGCATGTATTGCGAATTGTGAAGGGATGGTGCCCAAAATTTAAGAATGGAAAAGAGGGGCTATGGATGAACCTCGACCAGGTGCACGATGTACTGCATTAACAGAAAACAATATGGCACGTGTGAAATGCCTTATTAGAGAAAATCGTCGAATTTCAATTAGAGAAATTGCAGAAATTGTTGATGCAAGTCTGCAAGTCTGTCCATAGTATTGTTCGTAATCTGGGTTACAGCAATGTTTGTTCGCAATGGATTCCCCGTCTCTTGTCGAATGAACAAAAATGCTTGCGAATTGGATTATCTCTGTAACACCTCACAAACTATAGGCGAAGTGATGATCACTTTCTTCTGTCGATTCTTGCTGGTGACGAAAGTTGGTGCCATTACTGCCAGCCATCCAGTAAATTGTCGTCGATGTAGCGGGAGCATTCAAGTTCACCACCACCCAAGAAATTTAAAACACAACCGTCTGCAGGTAAAGTGATGTTAACAATTTATTCGACCATGAAGGCCCTTGTTGATAGAATTTAAGGAATGTGAAGTAAATGTCAATGTAAATCTGTATAATGAAACTTTGAACAAGCTTTATCAAGCAATAAGACGGAAACATCCAGGAAAACTTATGCGTGGTGCCATTGTATCATCTTGCGATTTCAATATTGTTGGACCGATGAAGAAGGCGTTAAAAGGTCGGAATTGTGAGTGTGGCGCAGAAGTACAGCTAGCTGTGGAAGACTTCCTCAATCAGCAGCCACAAGAATTATATGAACACGGTATAGGTCGGTTAGTAAATCAATGGGATAGGTGCCGTAACCGTGGCGGTAATTATTTGTAATTAGATTGTTGAATAAATTTTTTATGAAGCAAAAATGGGTTTCAGTTGGGCACACCTCGTAGAAACAGTGTAATACCTACATTCAAAAGTAAGGAAACGATATTGTGCGGCTCCTCGTAGATAACTACATACGAAGATGTTTATGTTATACTACCAATCAAACCTAGGATATCTTGTTACCTGTAAAGTAAGTTATGTTATAGTACTTCAAAATATTTATCAAAATAAAACCTGAAATAGAATGTTCATTTGATATTTACATTTTATTGATGCAAATAATAAATACGTAATAAGTAACACTTGCACTGTTAGCTAATGTCTCTAATATATTTGAGTATGTATATTTACACAAACCGCAATTATTTTTGAATAGTCAATAGAAAAAGAAATAAAATTTATATTATATCAAATAACTATCATGTCTGGAACAAGTTGAATGTCCTATTTAAGTTTTCAGCATTCTGAACAATTTTAATTCTGTAGATACCATAAATTAATATAAAACTGAGAGTATTATAGGCGTTGCTCTCGATTGGTTAGTCGGTTTTTTCTCCATATGATTAACAACTAAATAGATATTTATCATCGAGGGCTGTAAGTACAGTCAGTTACTGGCCAAGAGTAATAAATTTATAGATCAGTATAAAATGCATTCAACGCCCGAGTTGTTTATTATACTTTTTGTATTATCGGATAAATAAGATAAAAATGAAAAAACCAAATAGTAATGTTTAAAAATGACAATTGAACTTCCTAAAGGTACCTTTCATTTCATTATTACTAAATACTGTTACTATGGAACGTAAACAGTAATGTGTTCTTAAGCGTTTTGTTACCTCCCATTATTTACTAATCGCCCGTAGGCGGTAAACATAACTTACTGTGTTCGAAACAAACTAAGATGATGCATGAAAATGTTCCATCGTACTAACAGTTAATATTAAATTCTGAAATGGTGGGTCCTGGCATGGGCGTCTCACAAGGTTCTGTTTTGGGTCCGCTGTTTTTTATTTCTTACGATATAGTAGGATATTTTATTAATGTCTGGTAATGATCATGAACATCTAGAGACCATACAATAAAATTTTGATAAACTACGCCCAACTGGTTTAATGATAATTTGCTATTTCTTAACAGCAACAGATCAATTATTTTAGGTTCTATAACTATCGAAATCTAATAAATCTAATAGATAATCACCATGTAATTAATAAAACAAACAATTCTAACGTTTTGGGTTTAGTATTTGATGAAAATTTAGATTAGACACCGCACTGTAATGAAGTTATATTCAAATTAAATTCATTTTAATATCTGTTTAGAAACTTCATACCTTCTTCAATTAGTGATCAATTATTACTACTGTATTACGCCAAAGTCGACAGTGCAAATCATTTAACGATGTCTTTCTCACACAAGAGAAAATCTTTAGATGTACTGCGAATCTTTAGTTGTATTGTAAATCCTTAAACGTATTGCGAATCTTTAGATGTATAGCAAGTGTACTTAAAAATATCTCATTATCTTGAGTAGCTTTGTGAATTCATGAAAATAGACCAGATTAGGTAATAAATAATGAAGTAGTTTACTTTAAACAAAATAACGCTGTTAGGAATGCCCTAACTGCACTGGAAATTCACATTTCAAAGATACTGCTTATGTATACAGAGTGATTCACAGGAGAGTAGAAGCCTACCATTCCAAAAAGATGCAACCGAAAGTACATATGAGAAGGTACTGCGGTAAAATTGATGGTATTATGAATCAGTATGCCTGTTTGATATGTTACTAGTTTAAGTAAAGTTCATTCAATTCAACAAAATACCTAAACAAAATAACGCTGTTAGGAATGCCCTAACTGCACTGGAAATTCACATTTCAAAAATACTGCTTATGTATACAGAGTGATTCACAGGAGAGTAGAAGCCTACAATTCCAAAAAGATGCAACCGAAAGTACATATGAGAAGGTACTGCGGTAAAATTGATGGTATTATGAATCAGTATGCCTGTTTGATATGTTACTAGTTTAAGTAAAGTTCATTCAATTCAACAAAATACCTAAACAAAAAATGTATTCTAATGCAGAAAAAACCGAGATGATTTTAATAGGGGAATCCAATTTAAATTTTCTTCGTGCTATATCGCACTTGAAGAAGTGGATTTAATGCAAGACGCTATATGCAGTATCAGAACGATTGCAAGAATATGAAACAAGAATAGCTGATTCATAATACCGTCGATATAAATCTAGATATCAATATCTTGTAATATGTATTTTGGGTTGCCTATTTTTGGAATGGCAAGTCACGCTCTACCGCGCATCACTCTGTATGCACACTAGTATATCTCTGTATATTTTTAAAAAGCATTTGAAAGTATTTCTACCCAAGAATGTGTTTTACACAATTTTATCATATATGTAAAAGTTACGTTTCGTTGTTCTATATGTTGTGGTATTTTGTATATTTACGTGTATAAAATTACTGATTATGTGAGAAGAAACAAAACCCGTAATTATTTATTACGCAAACATTAATTGAACGCTACTTTGGTAAATTAAACATGATTTGGAAAATAAAATCTGCTTTATAGCCAAAACCCAAAAATAGCCCCAAATAAGATATTACATCAACTGGAAGGCAATTTAACAGTACAGGAGAACGAATACTACTGCCGTCTAGTATCGTTATCAATTTAGTATTCTACGGCAGACTTTTGGCAGACGTTTAGTATATCTTTAATTAATAATTGTAATAAATTTAACTTAGTTAAATAGCTGTGTTTTCTGATACTAAATTCGCCTTTTTATTTCGATTTCGATTTCGAAGTTAGACTGTTGAAAAGTACCGATTCTTATTATTTCATGAATATTAAACACCCTATGTATGTTGTGAACATACGAGGTCGGACAAATATATAACGGGATTGATCAAATACAAAGCATGTGAGGTAGCCATAGATGAAAATACCTCTAGCGTCCTTCGAAGTAATCTCCCTCGACTTCTACGCACCGTTGACATCGACAATATAAGTCGCGAAAAGCCTGCTTATACTTGTCGCGAGGAAGTGCGTTTAGTTCGGCGGTAACATTCCGTTGAATGTCTTCCACGTTGTCAAAGCACCTTCCCTTGAGGGTCAATTTCAGCTGAGGAAACAGCATGAAGTCCGCTGGAGACAGATCCGGCGAATAGGGAGGATGTTCTAAGACTGGGACATTTCTTGTCACCAAAAACGTCTTCACAATCAAGGCAGAATGCACAGGCGCATTGTCGTGTAAAAGGTGCCACTTGCCGGAGGCCGCCAAATGCGGTCGCACACGACGAATGCGTTTTAGTAAACGCGTCATGACACCCTTGTAGTACAGGCTAGTGACGGTGACACCCGGGGGCACAAATTCTTTGTGAATTATGGCTTGACTGTCGAAGAAAGTGATCAGCATGGTCTTCACTTTGGTTTTTTGGAGATGGAATTTCTTTGGCCTGGGAGACGGCTTCGATCGCCATTACATGCTTTGTCTCTTGCTTTCTGGATCGTACTGGAAGCACCACGACTCGTCACCAATAACAATTGAATCCAGAAAATTTGGGTCACTGTTGGCTGTTGCAATGAAGTCGCGGGAGGTTCCACTCGATGCGCTTTTTGCTCAGCGGTCAAATTGTGCGGGATAAATTTGGCACAGACCTTCCTTTTCTTCAAATCCTTTTCCAAAATGGTTCTAATAGGTTCACGGCTAATACTCAGCTCCTGCTCCATCATTCTCAGTGTCAGTCGTCGATCAGCCGCCACAAGTTGTCGGACTTTTTCGATCGTTACGGGGTTTCTCGTTGTTATCGGACGACCCGGCTTCTGATCATTGTAAAGGTCCTGCCGACCTTCACGAAATCTGGCAAATCAGTCGAAAACGCGAGTACGGGACATGGACTCATCGCCGTACACAGTTTTCCACATCTCGAATGTCTCCGTGGCCGTTTTCCCCAATTTGAAACAAAACTTAATGTTCGCTCTCTGCTCCATGTTTGGCTTGTGTCACATGTGACAGCTGCAACTTGTTCATTCGCATGCACAGCCTACCACACAAGTTCTGACAGGATGCCGTTTTAGCTATGTGTAGACGAAAATTCCAGCTACAATTTGGATATTATTTGGAAACAGTCAGTTTCTTATAACGTCCCCAGTAGTACCAATCCCGTTTCATATTTGTCCGACCTCGTATGAAGAACTAGCATCTATATTAAAGTTTATTCAGAGTGAACAAATTTTTCATTAAATTAGTTTAACAATTTAGGGTTAATTTAAATATTCCGTAAGGGGAACTATGGTAAGCACAAAAAGTCTCCCAGATTGTTATCTGTTAACATTTTTCATCGTGTTCGTTTTCGGACTTCAGGACGTACGTAATATACAAATGTTGATATTCAGTCAGATATTATTTTCTAGATGTAGTTAGCTACCAGAAAAATGTTTTGAATAGAATAAAACCAACCTTCTTATCCTATCTAGATTAGTCGACGAGAAGGATAATCGAAGTTAGTTCGATACAATACTTGCGAAAGTAGCAAACATGATTTTATAATCAAGTACTGGGGGTGTTTACTGTTGGACTTTGTGAATATTCAAACCTGATCGAGAATTACTCACTAATTTGAATATCTAACAACCTATCTTAAAATCTTCTATTTTTAGTTACACTTAACTTGTTCAGAAGTAGTAATACCGGGTTCAATTATGGCAAGCTCGTATTTTCATATTATTTTACTATATTGCAAGTTTTGCATATATTTTAGTGTTTAAGGATCACCAACTGCCACTAACACTCAATACCCTGAGAATGAATGAATTGTTTCCGTCAGTTTTGGGAGTATACCTTTAAAGTCAAACGCTTTGACTATTGCAAAACTCTGGGACTGTCTTTTTATTATCATATTCACTGCATAATCGATGTACATCAAGATCAAAATATTTTCGATAATGGCTATGGTCAACATAGTTATCAAGGTACGGTAGAGTTGCTTCACAGATTATTCTTAGGAATTGCTTTCATTCTATAAGTTTCCTAAAGTCAGACTTAAAATTGCCTAACAAGCTCGTGTGAATTCTTTACAAGATAAGTAGATAGGCTACCTTAAGTGAGGTTTAGCTATTACTAGGTTGGAGTTTTTGAAGGGCTTCGGTGTTCTAGTGCGGGAACGCAATGCCACTCGCGGCCACCACGAAATGTAGTCGATCCGCTGGGGTGTTCGAATCTCAGCTGGGGTTACCGCATTTCGCTTAGTTACGTTTAGGGTGCATGTTGCATGAATTTTTAGTGTGTAAGGACGCCCGCACCACCTGAAGTAATGCGAAAGCGGTTCGGGGAGGGGAGGGTAATATGAACGAATGAGAAAAAAAGGTTGGTGTTTTTGTTCCCCATTTAAAAATATTTATATATTCCAAAAAAATAAAGAAGTCTACAATCAAGGCTGGATATTTTAAAATAGTATCGTAGGGGTTTATTCGTGTTAACTTGGAACCGATTTTCTTATACTTTGATTATTTCCGATTGGTATTTGTGGTCGCTATGCTGCTTGGTGTTGATTTTTTAGGACCACAGATGAATGCTGAGTAGTATTTGTTAATGTAACAGCTTTTGGAGCTTCTGCCATTCCTATTTGTGTATGCTTGTCTGCAAACAAACTTTTTTTATAACATTTATGATATGTCTTCCATAGATAAATATGTGTTTTATGGGAATTTGGACTATTCCTGTGTAATTTTTATAATGCTGTTTTGTTTTAGAGTATGCTAAGAACACATTGTAATGTTTTTATATAATTGATTTAATGTAGTTTAGCAAAAAGTAAAGTAATTTGAATAAATGATAATATGGGTCTGTGAATCTGATTGTATTCGAGTGCGGTACAAAATATGTATAATTGTGTATTGAATATGATAGCGAATTTAGAATTTTAATGTTTTCAACTACACAAGAAAATTGTTTGTATAATACAGGTTTTAGTTTTGCAGTTGTGTTCTATTTTCTAATTGGCTGTAGAAAAAGCGTTGCTATTTCAAATTCTTCTGTTTGCATCCCTCGTTTCGTTGACGACGGGAACTATAAAATTTGTTTTGTGTTCGTTTCATTGATGACCGGCACCAAATAATTGTATATTTGTTAATTTTAAATTGAGATTCGAAATGGATTTCTGCATACTTAGCGTCAGTAGATGTCAATTATTTTCCGACTTCGACTGTTCTATCGCTTCGAATGATGTACCTGAATGTCAACAAAGTCTGAAACGCCAAATTTTCCATCTTTGCAAGAAACGTTTATTTTATGGAAGTATATAACCTCTGCGGAAGTATATTACACATCTAAAGTGAATAAAGCAAGTAACATCAGCATGACATTAAAATAAATTTGATTAACGAAGAATTTAATAAAAATATGGTTTTTGAAAATTTCACGGTTCTGTTAACAAAGTCCAACAGTTTACCGATCAACTAGCATTACGAAGCAATTCTAACAACAACCAAAGTGGGAATAAGTTATTCAAAGTTTTCCACTTACCTGGCAACGGCTAATTTACCATTACAAGAGATTTTCTTGGAGAACTACAACAGCACAAGGCATATGTCAACCAATGCAGTTTGGTTATCTACGGTTGCCAACGGAATTTCGAGTACAGCAATGCCAACTTAGAAAAAAAGCAAGTACATCCGAAAAAAAGGTGGATGAATTCCTAGCGCAGTAATTTCAGAAATAAAAGAAAGAAGGAAAGAAACAATTGGTTGGATGACGAATGCCAACGAGCCTTACACAACCAAAGGGAGTGCCAAAAATTACTGTTATATAAACCGACAGGAAGAAGAGAAGAAGATTACAAGGAGGCGAGAAGGGAGACTAACAGAATATGTAGAAGAAAGAAAAACGAAAGTAATAACAGACTGCTACAACAAACACAAAGTTTACACGAGAGTAAACAAACAAGGGAGTCATCACAATACATTGAACGAGAAGGTATACGAATTAACTTTGAATATGTGAGATAAAGAACAAATACCGCAGGACTGGAAAATAAGCATCGTCTGCCCCATATATAAAAAAGGGGACAAGCTTGAATGTAATAATTATCGAGGTATTATCCTATTGAGAGTAGCATAGAAAATCTTAGCTACTTTAATATACAATACACTAGAGTCGTATTATGAGGGTATAATTAGCCAAAATCAAACAGCCTTCAGGAAGGGAAAATCAACAATCTATCAACATTTTCATACTTAAGAAAGTGATGGAGAAGACATGGGAATTTGGAACTGACACCTACCAGATCTTCATCGATTTCAGACAAGCTTACGATAGTAGAAGCAGATGTACAATATACGGATCTCAAATATTTCAGAGTACCTAAGAAATTAATAAAATTAATGAAGTGCACTTTTTGATGATACAAGCAAAGATTCAAGTAAAACCATCAGAAATAGCGCAGACAACCAGAGGTTTTTGACAGCGGGGTAGCCTATCACCAGTACTGTTCAACCTAGCCTTAGAAAAGGTAATCTGGGCTAGAGACATCAACCACAAATGCTCATGTATGTAGTTGACATAAAGTTAATAGGGAGAACGATATTAGATACAAAAAGCTTTTCGCGGAACTAGACTATCAAGGTAAACAGATCGGAATATAAATAAATGAAGATGAAACCAAAGTCACGGTGGTCACCAAAAACCGACCAAGGATAGGGCAAAATTTAACTATAGAAGACTACAACCTGGAGGTTGTAAACAGTTTCAAATACCTGGGAGTAACTATAACTAATGATAACGATGAAACAACAGAAATTAACAACAGAATAATACAGGCAAATCTATGAGTCTACTCACTGCATATGATCGTGAAAGATAGGAACACTGATAGAAATACATATATGATGATATATAAGACCTTGTAACGCTTAGTTGGCAACAACAATACTACTGACTACTAAGTGCAATAATAAAAGCTACCGGTAAGTTCCGGGTGTCGAGAGTAAGGGTCGACCAGCTACAGTCGAAGAAGGGGGGGGGGGGGTTAAATAAAAAGCCTAGGC
>JABXWE010060814.1:0-11272 GCA_014611495.1 Limonius californicus
TCCACATCTGTTAACAACATAATAATAAGTAATAATTAAATTATAACCTCAAAATTAATGTTTTTTTACCTAAATTTCATTATTTCTAAATTAACAACGTAATTTAACTAAACAAAGGTACTTCAACATTTCCCTTATATAACACATAAACTATTTATTACAATAATAAAATCTTAATTCACAAATTAATCTTAATAAAAACATATTTATAAAAGGTAAAATACAAAATTATAACAATTTACATTTCAGGGCTCTAACATTGTCCAGGACACCCCAAATTCATCATCACCATAGAACATAGACGTCCCGATCACTATTCACTACTGAATATCCACAAAAAATCACTTTGATAACTGATAAATCACATCGTAGAACATTCCGAAGATCGGAAACTACCTTTTATACTAATAAGGTTTACATTTATCGATTATAATAATAAGACCTTTCATATAGCATAGTTTTCATAACAACCAAGTTAATTAATCTCAATTTCAGATACAATCTGGATTTACAAGATCAGAACCAATATCGTTTTAGTATCTTTTAAGTATTACGTAGCAAAAATATCATAATCGAATATTACACATGCGGGTAGGCAAGAAAACGTTTGGCAGCGAGAAATTCGTCTTTCAGTGAGCCAGGGACGGGGGAGCGAATTAAAACTGTCATTTTAATAACATGATCGCAGCATTTTTTTTTATTGGGAATATTCCAACAATATTACACACGCCTATGTCTACTAGGACAAGAAAACTTTTGGCTATAACAGATTCGTTTTTCCGTGACCCGGGGGCGGTAGGGTGAATTAAATATGAACAAATTTATTCCAGCAGTTTTTTTTATTAGGAATATTAAATTTACGAATGTCGAAATTGCAAATACACCTTAAGCAAAAAATACTCGTCAGTTATCTATTAATTAAGCTGGATAACCGACCCGACGAGGCTAATTATACACCTCTTTATGGTAATAAGCTTTCCATTAAAACAAAAATTTTTGTGTGAAGCATATTTTCCAAAATAAAGAAAGATGGAAATGATATGTGTATCTTAAATAATATAAATATTATTTGGTTGAATATAATGACCAAAAATGAAGAGCAGCCAGAAATAAAGAAATACTTAACTTTTGGATGATTCCAACTGTGTCTCTTAGAATTGCACTCTTACTTTTTTTTTTTAAATCGGATTACCGGTAATGTCGTCATTATGTTAGGGTGCGAATGCGAATTTGAAAGGAGTCATTACAATACTCAATCTTTCTAAGAAGCTTTTAACAAGAATTATCAAAATATTGCATACTTTATTGTTTTCGTATATGTAAACAGCTCTGAGGATTTAATTTAAGTTACATGAGGCGACAGCGTTCATGACGTAACACGTGAAAGCGGTTTTCGTAGAAAATCTTTTCAAAACAATTTACTCCCAATTATCCCCCACCACCTAAGAGTGGAGTTTATAGTTTATTGCAATTTAATTTGTGAAAACTTTTCGAAGTATATTCACTATTAACTCCGATTTTATTGTTGTTGTGAATCAAGTGAACAGTTTTGTGAAAGTGGTGGTGAATTTTTGCCTTGTGTTTTGATTTCCTATTTTATGTTATAGGTCCTTGCTGGTGTTTCATATATTTTTTTAGTAGTTCATATTATTTTTCAGTTTGTTTTCCAACATTCGTTGCTTCATTTTTATATTATTTTTTTTTTTTTAATATTTTCCTTTCAGCTTTTTTGGGACTTCCGCAGCTGCGCATTATTTATATTTTCTTACAATACCTATATTTTCTTTCTCAGCTTTTTTGAGAAGTTTTTGTTTCATTTTTATAATATTGTTTTTAATTAATATTTGTTTTCAGCTTATTTTTTATAGTTTTTGCTTCATTTTTATATTATTGTTTTTAATTGTTATTTGTTTTTCAGCTTATTTTTTTATAGTTTTTGTTTTAATTTATATTTCCGATTTGTAGTGTAGTTTTGTAACCTTCGTAGCTTATTTATTTTTTGTCAAAATGCCACGACAGCCGCTTGTGGATGTCGATGCCCTTTCAACATTTTTACATGATAGGGGTATAAAAACAATTAATCAACTGTTAGCATTAACAACTTCAGGTGAAATAGTGGAGGAAACTGCCATGGAGTTTTTTAATAGCAAGACATATGAGCGCAAATGCAATATTATTAATATTAAATTAAATTTCCTGCACTTTTCAGGAAAATTCAACAGATTGCAATCCCAAACGAGTACGCATCGAACCAGTAAAATTGGCAGAAGCGATTCATGCAAGAGGATTCGCCAAAGAAGATTTGGAAGATACATACTATGCAGTAAATTCTGTTTACGGAATTTTATGTAGTGATCTTGGAATACAAAACACCGTTAACTATAGGAAATGCATTAAAAAGTGTTATACAACCCTTAGGTCAATACTGTATCCCGATAGTATATTTAGTAGTAGTAGTAATATTTAGTTCTTCTAGCGACAGCGACGATCCCAACCCGTGCCAGCCTGCTATTCTTCAAAAGCAAGTACGATTACAATCCAGCGACAGTGAAGATGATGTAGGTCCAGGGGTTCACTTCTTGAACGAACAAGCTATAGAAATTTCACCAAATGTACTTCCTGTGGGATCAAACAATATATGGGAAGAAGAAAATAAAGACATCAAACTTCGATACTTCCGTTTTAGAAATTGCAAATCATTTGAAGGTCACATTTCCCTGACCCAAAATGAATGGGATGATGTTTGGTGTGGTAATGTCTTACGAGCGAACTCCTACAACTTTGTTTTTAAAACTAAATTTAGATGTGTTAATAACAGTTGCATTTTAAATTTTGAAAGTTTCAATGTACAATCAGTTACAGGTTACACGATAGTCTACGCTTATTGTGCTCATTTGGTGTGCAAGTTGTTTAAACTTGTAATCGATCCCACGCAACATTCCAATGGCGAAAGATATGTACGTGTACAGCAGCGGAATTAATTACAAACATCCTCCAGGTCTCCCCGCAACAATATATGTACGCAGTGCGGAAAGAAACATGTTGCAGAAAAAAATGATGTCTGGCACGTCCTCCGTCGCCCGAACAGAAGATGTCGAAAAAGCTGATCCTGGTATAATAGAGCGTGGAAATTTAGGCAATATTAGGTTTAGGTGTATAGGCGAATCAGAATAGAAGCACATCATAAAAAAGAACGCCATGCCGATGATATATTTGATGCGATTTTGATGAAGCGATCTTATGATCAGCTGAAACCTTTTATATATTTTGCAGGGGATCCATTTACCGTGCAGATAATTAACAAAGAGCAGTTGGAAGTCGCGTTATTGTGTATTTATAATAGTGGTCAATTATTGGGTTTGCACTTAGATACCACTGGTAGTGTGGCACGACGACCTTCCTACGTAGGTAAGCGTATTTTCTATATGCAGGTGTTATAACCACTACAAACAATCGTGCATTTCCAGTATTAGAATTGATTTGTTGCCATCACGATAAATCATGGATAAGCGCTTGGCTAAGCAATTTTAAGTATTTTTGTGAATCACCTTCTGGCAGATGATCTCTCTTTCACCGACTGGTTTGTGACAGGAGTTATGCGATTATAAACTCAGTGTTACATTGCTAGAATAACACAACCCCGAGGAAGTATTTAAATATGTGTTACTGTATTCTTCAAAAAGGTAATAATTTGACAGAAGCTAAGTGTACATTATTTAGCTTATGTTGTGCGCATCTGATGAAAAACATCGCGAAAGATGTACATAAATGTACTTCCGATACAGAGATAAAACGGTTTATAACAGATAATGTTGCATACGTTTTTAATATTTCAGATCTACAAACTGCCAGTGTATGGTGTAGGTAAGTATTTTGCCTTTGTAATTATATCCCCTTACAGCAACACAGCGGTCGAAGAAGCGCTTAAAAAATGTATTAATATCAGCATGAACAAAACATGTTCCAAAGAAGATATGAAGCAAGTTAATAATATCGCCCCAAGAAACTCAGAGTCATCTCCTCTTGAAAAGGACACCTTAAAATAATGCACAACGTTTTACGACCATTTTATCCAGATTTCCGAATTATGCGACATCGAAATAATGAACCGTACTGCAGGTGACGAAGGTACAACATTAAATCCTTATTGCAACCCCCGCTTTAATGAAATGTTTCTTGAAAAATATTTGCTTTTATTTCCACTGTGGGCTAGTGTAACTTTAGTTGCAGCGAATTTCGATGCAGATGATCCTCCAAGTAAAAAACCAAATATTTTATCGACCAATGTTCTGGAAGACGACAGATGTCATAATGGTATCGTAGAAAATTGGTTTGGTTACGTTAAAAACGTGTGCTCTGAATTATTAAAACATGTGGAAAACGTGTCCTTTGTTTACAGAAGGAATTAACAATAGATGTGCTATGCCATGCAAGAGGAAAGCCCCCAAAGATGTTGCTGCAAAAGAAAAATGGAATAAAAAAGAAGAAGCCATTTTCGTATCTCAAACAATTGGAATTAAAGCGAATTATCGACGGTAAACCAAGACGACCCAGTTTCAAGGCAAGTACGACAGACGAAACAAAGGAAACGTAAGTATATTACAAAGACCATCGAGCAGGACAATAACAAACGACAGATGGCACATACGTCAAGCGAAGGGGTGAGAATTCCCCAACCCCGATTATTAGAAAATGGTTTAGTAACGAGAGGGGATTTCTATGTATCACTTCAGGCAGAAGCGGCGTCACACAATTACACTGTTTTTGTTTAAGGACGCTCCTTTTCCTTGGCAGGCAATCGGAATAGAAGATTTCGCTACATTACATTACAAACATAAGCAGAGCAGCTTGTCAATGTATCTCAGCACAACGATTGTAGACACGATTCTGTATGTTTTCGGTAGAGACGCATTTCAAAACAATGATGTGCGAGCTCTGCATCCGGTTAGTTGGGAGAACAAAGATTTCACGCTCGAAAATATTCCTGTGTTGTCATGCCCTTTTGTGCTGGAAACCACTTTTGTTTAGCGGTTGTAGATCTACCGCAGAAGATTTTCAAGTACTGTGATCATATGCCAAACGAGGAGTTGCATAATACAAATCAGTACCTTGCAAAGTTTCTGGCGTTTGCAAAGCGATATAACCCAAAAGCTGTGTTAAAAGGAAGACCGATCATACAACGAGGATGGTCGTGTGCTACTGATGCATATCCAAAGCAAACAGGTGGCTACAATTTTGGTGTGTTTGTGGTTTTTTACACTTTTCATATTTACAGGAAACAGCCGATACCAACATCTCTTGAAGCAAATGAATATAGATCAACATTAAAATTTGCTTTATTAGAGGCTTCCGATAAAATAACAAATACCTGCATGCTATGCAATAGAGGACAGCTAAAGCAAACAATAGCAAAATGGATGGTGTATGTAAGAGACGGTACCACCAGAATTTGATTTAAAAAAAAAGAAAAGTCTTGCTATAAAATTTATATTTATTGACATATATTTTTTATTATTCATTGCATATAGATTTAATTATTGCTACTTAAAATTTGTATAATAGAAAACGTTGCATATTTTTGTTCTTTTTTCTTAAATACAGCATTAGATAATTAGCACAATTTCGTTTTTTCTCTTACGTAATACCACTCGAAAACAATTCTCATATTCATGACGTGAGATAGAATTCTCGTGCGAGAAATGCTTACTGGATTGGGAATCGCCAGCAAATGTACGTAAATGGCGCAAGTAAATTTACAAATTGCCGGCGTAAACGGGATGTAGTTCTTAGTAGAATCCTACGTATGTATTTATATAAGCCGGGTGTTGTTATTATGCTATTAAAAATATCAGTAAGTTTAAATGAAATTCTTCAATATATTAGTTTAGTCATTCGACCAATAAAAATAAGTCATCAAGAACAAGGGCTGGCCGATAAAGTATTAAATTACTCTACTATTAATCAGTATGTTTTGTAATATTGCAGGTTTTACTTGAATTATAATAATAAATTGCAAGTAATATTAAATAAATGTTTTATTTCAAGTTGTTTTTCCTTAACAGGCAAAAATGGGATCTGTTAGCTTTAGGTACTGTATTACTGTGTTTGAATATTTGTGTGCATATGTACATTAGTTGGTTAAAAAAGATATTTTAATAGTTTTCCCCAATTCCTTTAAACGCTGCAGGACTTTTTCACACTACTTTAAGTATATACAAATATTTTAATCTCACCTCGCTTAACTGTGGTCCTTTTAGTTTATTTTGATTACGCCTTGTAACGGGTTTATAGCAATTGATAAATATGAAACTAATTGAATCAGAGTAGTGTTCAAGTAGGCTACCGTTAAGTGGTACACTAGACACAGCAATATTTTGTTGGCCACATTGAAGTTAGTCGCAATCAGAAGCAAGTATATCGGACGGAAGTTAGTAACATTGAAGTAGTATCATAACCTATAAGTAAATCTAAAAACTTACATAACCATTTTCACAACAAACTGAATATCACCTCCTTTTTAGATTATCACAATGAAGAGTTCCGATACAGGCGGCGTTAAGCCCATGGCAATAGCTGGACGCTTCGTCCGAGAGAGGGAGCGTCTTATAGGTATGAGCGAAGAGGAACGAGCCTGGAGAAAGAAATGGGTACACGACCAACATCTATCTCCAAACGAACCCAGACATGTCCCTGAAATCTACAAAGAACATTTCAACCCAATTCGTCGAATGTATCGTGCTCCTTTGGATGCTTTCGGAAAGATGTTGGCACCGATTATTGGCCAACAGAAAGCAATTGTAGTGAGGTATTTCACAGGGAAATTTCTCATATTCTTAGGTGGTTCCATGGCCGCTATATATTACTTCAAGTATAACCAGAATGATTGGACACGCCTTGGTGGTTGGAGAGTTTTGAAGTCTAGAACGGCTGTTGTTGCTGGTGATCCTGAATACCCCAAATTGTCTGACAAAACGAAGCCACAAGACTATGGCACTAGAGATTTTGATAAAGTTAATTTGAAGCTTTAGTAAATTGTGATTACCTTTGATGTAGTTGTTTATTAATAATAAAATATTGTGTTTAATAAATTGTAGTTGTGTATATTCTGTAGGTATTTGGAATTTCTTTAATTATGTGTACCTAGTACTGTTAATGTAAATAAAGTGAAAGCAATTAAATTGATAAAATATAGGTAAGATTTAAATACCAAAATATTGTTAATTATCCACAGCTGGTTAATTATAGTATGGCTAGTTCAATTTTGAAGAAATTTAAAATGTGATTTATTAACAGCATCAAAAAAAAAGTTTTTCAACAAATTCGGAAACAGAAGTCTGGCTTTTTTATCGAAAGGTAATTAAATTTTGAAACAGGAAGTTACAAGGGCCTTTAAAAAAACTAATGATTTTGTATGAACCTCAAAATTAAAAAAAATAGTCTGCCAGGTCTATGTACATTTCAACTTTAAGAGGGGCTCTAAAATGGAGGTATACACAACAACTGTGAAGTTAAATTTGGGGCATGTTTGAAATGTAGAAAATAGGTTGAGTTTTATATACAGTTTCAATTTAGCTCTTTCACTACGACACTTAATTTTTTTCAGATGGATACCTACTCAATTTATACGCCTTGTAATACTTTACTACCACACTTTCAATAATTCTTAAATTTATTACCTTTCTCTGAAACCAAAACTGTTATAGCGGTCCTTTGAATCAAAATCTTGTAGCGAGGAAGTATTTTCTTTTATAAAATATCCTATTACGTTCAAACATTGAATTTTAGACAAAAAGCAGATTTATGTTATATAGGAAATTCCTTTCTTTTATTGTATTTTAAAATGTATTATAATCTTATCTATCTAGAAATAGTACTTTGTTGTCGAGTGCAACATCTGGTAATATAGAGCACCGTTTTGCAATTTACAAATATTTTTCCAGGAGGGTTAAATTTAAAAATAGAAAATATTACCTTTGCATGTCGTTTTAAACAATTATAGTCATTATTTTTTATCTAGTCTATGTAGAATGTTTTAGTATTTTTACTTTTTATAAATAATAATTTTAGTATTCATATTTATTTATCATATAATGAGCTGTCTAAAAGTTTTTAAAGTAAGGTTGCCTGTGAGTGCTACAAGACATATCTTAGATGTCATGTTATGTACCGGCCACACGTTGTGTTTATTTCTTTGAATGTAGACACAAATAAAGTGAAATTAACCATTTTCAAAAAAATTATAATAAACACTTTTTTCTACAAACGTCAGTAAAAGTTTAATTTTTAACGCATGCTGTCAGTGTATAAAATGCGATTTTATGGCACTGGTGCTAAAAGTAATTTACTATTAAACACTGGTGCGATATTATATAGAATTAAGGAATTTTAAATCAAAGGAATCAGGAATATTTATTTACTTAATTAAATGGACAGTTAGAGAAACTGCAGTTAGAATAAGTAATCTGAGGTGGATAGTGTTTTACTTGCAAACAAAAAATTTTCTTCAGCACTGTCAGGATATTTGATGTTACTTGTCAACAAACGATCGAATTTTCATTACCTTAGCAACAATGAACTTCATGAATAATTGGATTTCAAAATAATATTTTACAAATATAATAACGTAGGAAATGCATTGATTTTTACTTTTAATGTTGTTTGTAGAAAAATAGTGTATGGTATATGTGCTAAAACTAATTTTATTTTGTTCGAAGGGAGGCCTTCGGAGTCGTGTCGCAAACTTCCCTTCTCACAAAATAAAATGTCACTTTTAGCACTTCTATCATAAATAACTATTTTAGCCAACAACCAGATTAAACAGGCTTTGACAGGTGAATAAATTGTTTTAATTTGACATTTGTTGGAATTGGCATTTGTTTATATAGTTCAATCATAGACATGCAAACATTTTTCGTAGGTCTCCCTAATTTGAAAACGTTCTAATCAAATGTTACATCTCTGAATATTTAAAGAAAAATATATTTTTTTTAGTTTTATAGATTTAAAAATATTCTAAATATCTATTATTTTGTAGAGGTTTATATATAAATGAAAGTAAGACCAAATTTATGGTCTTAAGGAAACGAGAGGAAAATATAAACGCTAGCCTGGATATTACTTTAGACTCTTTAGAGAATGGAGAAACAATGGTTATTCAACGGGTGGAAGATTTTGTGTTTCTGGGGGCTCTGAAAGGCAAGCAAAGGGATGAAGCAAAAGAGATCAGATCAAGGATAATTAAGGGTGACAGATGGGTGGGTTTGCTGAATGATGTGCTTAAATCTAAATACGTATCGCGGGCTACAAAGATGCAGGTGTATGAAGCGGTAGTAAGGCTAACTGTGGTATATGCATGTGAAACATGGGTGCTCAACAAAAAAGAACAGCCTAGAAAGATGGGAGCGGAAGATCCTTAGAAGAATATTTGGAGGGAAGAAAGAAGGGGATCAATGGAGAAGTTGCATAAATGAAGAAGTAATAAGCATGTATGGACAACCGGGAATTACATAAGTAATAAAGGCACAAAGACTACTGTTTAAATCTTAATTACAATAAGACACTTTTCCTTTTTTTTTATTTTATTTGCAAACTATTCGCAATGCCACCACAACGTGGTGCGCCATGTTAACATTCATGGCCGCTTCTCTCACTCCTCTCTCGGCCACATGTGGCGCTGTCTAAACAGTCAATAGCGGCATATTCAAAAAGAAAAAAAAGAAAACTACACTTAAAGTTCGAACATAACTGGCCGCCTTGACAAACATTGATAAATGGTTGCAATGACTCTTAAAATCTAATGTTACAAGGGTAATGAAATTAAACACATATATTGTAAACAAATTAAACAATATAGAAATCATTCAGTAACACCAGCTAATAGTTAGCTGAGCGCAGATTCCGAACTCACACTAAATCTGCTCTTGGAGACGGTAACACACACAACTTGTTGACCGCACGTTTTAACACAGAACTAACAGTCTGGATGTCAGCAACCCGTGCGATTCCATCGTTGCCTATGTGTAGCTGCAAGACTCTCCCAAGCTGCCACTTGAGTGGAGGTTGGTTGTCTTCACGAATGATGACCAAGCTTCCTTCCTTTAGTAAGGTTGCGCTGTTCCGCTTCCACTTTGTTCGTGTCTGAAGTTCAGCCACATACTCCTTGCTCCAACGTGACCAGAAGTGCTGAATTAATTGTTGCAGGCGTTGGAATTGTGACAGCCTATTTTCTTTAATGTCTCGGAGGTCTCTTTCTGGCAAGGCCGTTAGAGGTTGTCCAATTAGGAAGTGACCAGGAGTAAGTGGGTTAAGGTCATTGGGATCCGACGACATGGGATACAAAGGTCTCGAATTAAGAATGGCCTCTACCTGTGTCAAAATCGTATAGAAATCCTCAAAGACAAGTGATGCATTGCCAATTACTCGTTTCAAATGTGATTTAGCTGATTTTATCCCAGCCTCCCAGAGGCCGCCAAAATGGGGAGAACGAGGGGGGATGAAGTGCCATGCAATACCCTCGTTTGACAAAGAATTTGTAATTTGTTCTTGAACTCCCCGTTCATTAATAAATTTAGAAAATTCTTTGAACTCTGCATAAGCACCAGTAAAATTGGTAGCATTGTCTGAATACAGATTCAAAGGTTTTCCCCGACGTGCTATAAATCGTCTGAAACATGCCAAAAATGCTTCAGTCGTGAGGTTTCCCACCAACTCTAAATGTACGGCCTTCGTAGCTAAACACACAAATAGACATATATAGGCCTTAATGGATTTATTTCCACGTGACCGTTTATCCTTTAGCATGAACGGGCCCGCGTAATCCAAACCACAATTGTAAAAAACAGGAGCAGGTGATAGACGTGCTGCAGGTAAGTCACCCATCAGGTGTGATGCTGCCTTGGGATTTGCCTTAAAGCAAACAACACAGCCTCGAGTAATTTTTTTTACCAAATTCTTGCCCGCGATGGGCCAATAACGTTCTCTTAAGATTGATAAAAGCGTATGCGCACCGCAATGTAAGTTTTTATTATGTTCATTCTCAACTATCAGCGTTGTTAAAGCGTGCCTTTGAGGTAACAGTATCGGATGCGTTTTGTCGTAAGAGAAGTTAGCTAGTTTGATGCGACCTCCTACCCTCAACAAGCTGTTTTTATCAATAAATGGATTTAAAGATAATAGTGGACTCTTTGAGTTTACCGATTTGGTTTTCGTTAACTGCCTTAGTTCCGCTGTAAAGCAGTGCCCTTGCGCGATTTTTATTAATCCTATCAACGCT
>JABXWE010060816.1:0-24650 GCA_014611495.1 Limonius californicus
AGTTAAGTTCTTAGGTTAAATCCATTTGATTATAACAAGTCCATCGTAGGATAAAGTATAAAGAGCAATTATCACTGAGTAATTCCTCACGTGTCATGCACATATATTCTAACATTTACTGAATGCTACATTGTAATGGCAGTAATTTAATGTTTGATTCAGTTTGTTGTAAAATTTTTGCGTGGGATCTCTATTTAAAAGTTCTAAATTTGAAGACGTTATAAAATTATTAACTTCTAAATCCTGTTGAAATTGTGACTATTATTATTAATATATAAATATGAATTTCAACAAAGTAAGGCAAGAAATAATAAACATCTTTAACGGATATTTATTTCATAAGTTTTCAAGTTGTTAATTTGTCTAACATTCATGTTTAGCGACCATATAGCCAAAATTTGTAAGTATATGAGAAAGGCGTTATGAGAAAATATGCTAAATTCAGTTCTGAAAAAGTAGCTCCTTAGGTTCTCTCAAACCTAAAAGCAGGATAAGAGACAACTAACCATGATTTGTTGTTTGAAAAACACAAAGGTACACGTATCCTGGGAGTCATTTGAATGTCAATTCAAATACCCCTTGTTTTGAGAACAGCTCGCAGTAAATTGGTTAACAAAGTTTGGCTTGCAAAGCTGGCAGCGTTCCACTACTTACAAATTAACTTTTAAATTTTTGATACCGAAATAGTGAAGTTTACCCAGATCAAAGTTCGTAGCGCATCTGATCCCATGTCAAAGTTGCGAGCCCCGTCTTCAATGCAGACATCGGGGTGAAATTGAAGAACCTTGGTGAGTGATCACTCTAAAGTGGTGATCCGTGTCTAGGGGGTCAGAGTAGGTCAACTGGTGCGAAATAGGGTCAAAAGGTGCAAGAAGAGCAGCGAAATGAGACAAGTTCTGCAGATAAGATGTTAACTATAAGTTTTCAATTTACGTGGAGAGCCGCTTTGCAATATGTTTCGCAGAGGGCTATGCAAGGTTGCCGATAGGAGAAGGAGCTAAACGCGGATCTCGAGAAGATTACATGTTTTATGTAGCAAATATGAACGCATTTTGTCACGCGAAGGGGCTGTATATTATTCGATAAATATTTTAAATGGAAGATATGCGAATGGGGATTATCGAAGGCGACGCTGGAAGAAATGGGCTCGGGTTCCAGACGCTTCCGGGATGCAACGACTTGATCGCGGATAAGAGGAGCGACAGACATCACGTCGGTGTCTCTGCAGTTGGATGGAAGTCGAGGAAGACCGTCACGGTTCTTTAACCAGCACTGTCGAGCTAATGTACCCTGACGCGACCAGACGTCTCTTTGATGCCACCCTAATGAGTGTAGATAACACACGTGTGTTGGTAATCACGTAACGAGATACCGAGATGACATAGTCCACACACCTTGGAGCTGCTGTATGAAATATTTCGACGTGTTTTTATAAGAGCATCGATTAGGGGCCACCCAGGAGGCATTAACGGCCGCTGCACGGACATGCGCGAGTCGAATGCGGCTGAACGTCGTTCTCCTGGGGCAGTCATCGATTTGTCCGTAAAAAGTGTCGACCCGCATTCACAAGCCGACACCATCGACAATCAAACCTATCCAAAGATAATCTGAAAGAGGAAATGAGCTCAACTTTCCGCATCCCACTTCATTGGAATTGCAACGAGCGCTATTAGCGAGCTTGAACTTCGGAAGCTGCACTTACTGCAAACATTCCCTACGAGAATTGCCTCCACGGGGACGAGTTTACTCTCGCGACTTCGCCATCATCTCCGATATGCAACTATTGCCTGCATCCGCAAAATGCACCTCATAAAGAAGCCTCCAACGAAATTAAAACTTTAATAGTGCTTTCCCAACGAAATTACACAGCTGAAAAAGTTCATATTAGAGATAAATGAATTTCAAACTCCCATTGTTTCCAACCAACGTATCTCTGAACTTAAAAGAAATTATAGTGTAGCGTCGATCTTTATTCACTGAATATTAGCAAGAGCAAAGCAACACGTTTGCACCTAAATATTTCTTACAGTGCTAAGTAACGCAACAACTTTCGGTATCATTATACTAACATTTAATTAACCTGGGAAGACTCTGGGAAAGAACTGTAATTTTGAAAAGTTCATTGTCAACATTCGGAGAGAACTAATTATCAAATGTGATTACAGAAACTCTTACTACGCAAAATTACATAAGACTTACTTCGGCGGAGACAAGGTTTACTGCATTACTAATAGTCATTTTAATACATGTCATCTCAAAATATGATTTTAAAGGACTATAAAAATGGCTCAACACTAGCTAAAAGTGCCATTTTCGTTTGTAATCATAACTATATTAACATGTGACCCTTTCACATCAAGTTTATCTAACTACTAAAGAACAACAACAACAAACATAAGAACACAATTTCAAAACTACTTCAAAATCATTTTAGCAAAATTTCTCACCTTACAGATTACTAATCTGTAAGAACATTTAGTGCAGCACCACAGTTTCAAAATTTATATAATATTCGCGACATCAGAACATTGTTAAAATGCTGTAACCAATTTATTCGACTGCAAACTAAACGTATTGCCTTTTACATTGACTGCAGATCGCAGGTCTTGTTCCAGCGCTCAAGTACACGGCTCTAAGTCACAGGAGGGACAAGAAAGGGAATATAATGGGGTGCCAATATAAAAAGTTATATTTGATTTTGAAACATGATAAGAGGTGCAACTTAATTTAACTAAATGTCAACTTAAATTTTATTTTAAAGTTTAACCGAATAGCTAGAAATCTTATTAACAACGCCAATTCTACTATTACGATAAACAGATGTCTAACATTTATTTAGCAACTTTTTTATATAAGCAAGCTGTTTAATGTTCTTTAAAGGAGTTTTAATAATTCTACTTACTTCTTGACTCCCTCCTTCCATTCTCACAGAAAATTGTGAACTATTGAACAAATTTACTATCTGCCAAACAGTCTCGGAGGTGTGTTCTAACAAAAGAATTTACTGAAGAGTTTAATCACTCGAAAATCTTTTTTCTATTATTTATTCTCTTTAATGTTCTATAAAGGAGTGTCAGTAATCCAAAACACTTATTAATTCCTACGTCTCGCAAGAAACTGAAAAATTGGACAATCTCACTTTTTTGAGGATATTCAGGGAGAATTGCTCATGCAACACAACTTGCTGAAGAGCTTAAACATTCGAAAAATTTTAATAATTTAATAAACAAAAAATTTTTTTTTAAATGAGTTACCTGCGTTAATGTTTTATAAAGAAGTTTCAATAATACAACGTACGGTGTATAATAAAAAAATTTCCGGCATTTTCGTATTCGAGAAGATGTGGCAACCGCGTAGCACCGGTGAGCACGTGGTAACCTCGAACATCATTGTTGATAGTTGGCTGACAGTAACGTCGCTAAGTCGGAAGTTACAACTTTCAAATTGTAGGCGTGTTCCATGCGTTTAGCGGAATGTCGCAATTTTCACACGTATTATGAGTATTTTTCGCAGTAGTATCCAGGCAGTCTGATGGGTGTGTTTGGTAGCATACAATTCCTTTTACCGCCGACCTTCGTTCAAACGTTTCGAGTTCCTGTAGTTTAGGGAATTTTGGGAAGATTGTTCTGAAGTTATAGGTCGTCGTCTACTTAGAGAATTAAGCCTTGCGGCCTGTTCCTGTTCAATGTCAAGTTATAGGTGGATTTTGAATTAAGTGGGTGAAATTTCCTGAAGTGTGAATGTCAGACAGGATTTCCTATTGAGCCGTGCAAGTTGTGGGTTGCTGGTGAAAGTGTAGGAGGTGATTTAAAATTTTGGTTTATTCATGCTGCGTCGATTAAATAAGTCATCTCTATCTACAGAAGATTTAGATACTTATCTGCGAGTTATTTTGGTGTATTACTAAATTCTCATTGGGTCTAGCCGTGATTTATTAAACGCTTTACCCGAAAACTGATACGTTACTCGCCGCATGCAATGTGGAGGCTCGTGGGGCCGTTCGCCGACCAACCACCCTATCTCGGTCATCTGTAGCTTTCGGTTCTACGTGCTGAACGGAGTTGAAGACAATCACCCGCCCAAGGGAAGGTTCGAGCTTCTGTGGAAGTTCCGAATACATGTAAAAAGGGGCCTACATGAGCTGTTAGTCTATTTGGATACCATCCACTGCCGCGTCCTCCATAATCATGTCCAGAAGTCTCCAGATACCACCCAGCGGCCGATGAAAGGTCTGAGTTTCCGATATTTTTGTTCCGTTTGTTCTTGATCTTGGTGCTACCATATGCCGGAAGTCCGGTGCCCAGAAGTCTCCAGATACCACGCAGCGGCCGATGAAAGGTCTGAGTTCCCGATATTTTTGTTCTGTTTGTTCTTGATGTTGGTGCTACCATATGCCGGAAGTCCGGTGCCCGTTAAACCCATCTCGGCATATACCACACTTAACGGGGAAGCCAATATACACAGTATTTTGTATTCTTAACTTTTTGGTATTATCTACCGTTTTGAACTTTAATATGCATTTGCGACTGGTCACGTACCTTCAGTAGGTGCATTCAGTTAATTTCCACTTGTCTTTGGTAACTGCACTCTGATATTTAATTAAGTTTTTGACTGTGATGTTTTGGTAAACAAACCATTTTTCTACACACTAACTTCAGACCGCTGTCAGTTGTCGCCGTGCCTGTTTTCACGGCTACGTGACAGTTGCAATTTTGACAATTGGCAACTTAATTTGTTGATGAGTAAAGTTCCTTGTATTATAGGACAATTATGCGGATTGATTAATAGCGATACATTATTCGCTATTAATCAATCCGTCCATTGTTTGTATGTTGAGACCCATAAGTTTTATTCTTCGTAGTAAGAGTTTACCCTTGTTGGATCCGTGAAGGTAGGTCATGAGAATCGTTGCCCGACAATTGGTGAAGGATCATGGTTCCCTTTTGAGAATTTCGTTGTCGATTCAGCTACACCCGTTCCGCAGACGATTTAGCCGTGGTGAGCACACCGAAACGTTCCAATGAGTGAGTCTTTTGTGCTGTCGTTACCCCTGAGGGGCTAGTTTGAAGATTTTTTGTAACACACGGTGATTACTGGTGACGAGAGTTGGGTGTTTGCATATGGCCCGAAATCAAACGACAGTCATCCGCTTAGCACATAACCACGTTTTTACGGCCAAAAAAGTTGCGGGCTGTCAAGTTAATGTGAAGGTTGAGTTGATTGCATTTTTTGACAACGAAGGTATTGTGCACCATGAATTTGTCCCACTGGGACAAACGGTTAGTGCTGCTTTCTGCGAGCAGTTCCTGACACGTTTGCGTGAAAGAGTGCGACGGGTAAGACTACAGAATTGGCGTTTTAGTTGAAAACTGCCTCATAGCAGTTCAGGAGTTTCTAGCAGCGAAACACATCCCAAGGTTTTGCAGCCGCCTTACTCACCTGATCTGACACCTGCTGACTTTTGGCTGTTTCCTACTTTCAAGACGGGGTTTCACGGTGAACGTTTCTCGACATTTAATGACATCAAAGACAATGAGATTGCTGCTTTGCCGTCCATATCAAAGAAGGAGTTTCAACAGTGCTTCCTGCGATGGCAAGCCCGTTGGAGCAAGTGTTTGTGCAGACAGAAAGTAGTTTATAGGCGATTAGAGTCGCAACTGGCAAACCTGGTTTGTATACGATCTGTAGGTAAATTCCGGGAATTTTTTGGTATTACCTGGTACTTCTTGACATCTATGACTCACAGGAGGCTATGAAAAATTAGACAAACTAACTGTTTTCTGGTATTTCGGAGAGATTCCTACTTGTAGAAGAACTTGCTGAAGAGATTAAACATTCGAAAATACTGTATTTTATCAAAACCTAGAAGAAAGTAATTCCGTGCACAAGAACTTACTAAAACACTTTAAAAACTGTCAGTATTTGTATGGAGGTTCAATAAAGCTGGAAAACTTGATTGTTTCTAACGCCTTGTAAAAATTATTAAACTAACGAAGAAATTTGGTGTTGCCTACGTCCTGATAGACGGGCTTGAATATCCAAACTAACTTCTTCGTTTAAAAACATTACAGAAATTTGAAGTAATCAGACACCCTTACTGTTTCTAAGATCTTATAAGAAGGCTGAATAATTGATTTGCTTGATTTTTTTCTAGATTTATCATAACTGTTTAAACTCCTTTACATTATTCCTAGTTATTAAACCTTACAAAATATCTTGAAAAAACATGGATACTTGCCTAATACCCGTTTTCAATGCCTCACGGAAAAATATAAATGATCGGACATGTCTACTCTTTTAAAACTTTGCAGAACAGGAAAGTGTCAAAGTGGCAGAACTAATTTCCATGCCTCCGGTCTCAAAACAGTTGGCCATGCTCTTCCCTTTCAAAGTTAAACAGCAAAGACCTTACAATTGAATTCACTTGCTGATTCGCAGGATCTACAAAAATAATTAATCATTCTGATTAAATATCTATTTCTTTAGGCTTTAGGGAATACAGCAGGCGACACCTTGCAGAAGGATTACAACGTCCGAGTATATTTTCTTTTTTGAAATCCTTCCATTAAATTTAAAATACGTAATCCAATATTACTGTTTTAAAATCGCACATAAGAGCCTAAAATGTGTCTATACTTGTTATTTTTAAGGACCTAGGAAAGAGCCTGCAAAATTGAATTTACTCGCTATTTCTTGCATTTTAGAACAAAGTTTAAATATCAGAGCGTATTTTATTAAGTTAAAAATACTTGCTGTTTGTAAATTCTTACGAAAAGTTAATTTTCAAGATCTAGAAGAACATTTTTGGTATGGCTAAGGTTCTACAAAAAAGCCGGAAAAAGTGGTTATGCTTGTTTTTTTCCAGACCCTACAATCGGGATTCCAAGAGGTTTCGTTTATCTGGCAGATGAATGTGAAGGGTCATATTTACAGTTTTCTAAACTGTTTGCTAGGGTGTAATTTGTTTCAAAGCCTGAAAGTTACGGCGAACAATTTGAACATATGAGAAGTAGCTGCTTTTAGGCAAAAAAGAGCATGAGGAAGCTGTCATACCTTATCGTTCCAAAGTCTTGGAGAAGAAGCTAAATAACCAGGTACTCTGGTTACTATACGTTGGTATAGAGCAGTATGAAACTCAGGTTAAAATGTCTGTTATCAAGGACTTTTAGACAATACTTGATTTTTATAAGGTAACACAAAGAGTTCGGAAATATATATAATGGATTTATCACAGTGTTATATACAATACGTAGTGATTGAACGTAGTTGTTGTGTCTAACGCGGTACACACAAAAATTTCAAAAAATGTATCACATTTTCCATTACCAAAACCTAAAGGAAAGCATATCTCACACCATTCATGTACGTCTTACTAAAGCATTTGTATTAGATTCAGAAATACTTCTCTCCTTCAGATTTTACATAAATGTGACATGAATTGAACAGGTTTTTCGAACATGTTACATAATAATGTAAACATTCAAAGACATCTACCATTTTTAAAGATTTACAAAACAGAGTAACCGTTCTAGCACTGATATTTTTTGGTATAGCTCCAGAGAAGTGCAGAATTTGTCGTAGTTGATCTTCTGATGGGTTTTTTAAAGGAATCGAAAAAACTTAAAGCACGATTTGTTTTCAAGACCTACAAAAAAAGGAAGAATCGGATCTGTCTAAAATCCCAGAGAAATGACTTGAGAATCCTATAAACTGCCTGTTGTGTGAGCTTCACAGAAGATTATAATGCCCTTTTATAATAACCCTTTCTTCAGAGCAATCTGTAGATCCAGAAGTACTATTCTCTTGACTTTACAGAAGAGTTACAAGAAACATACCTACTTTCTTCAGGTCTTAAAAAGCACACGAAGTAATCAAACTGCGTTGCTAATTCTATGAACTTATTATAGAGGCAAAAATATCGAGATACTGTTTCATAGATCTTCCAGAACAGGTAGAAGATCTGTATAATATTCTTATTTTGAATATTTTGCAAAGAAACACTAGAAAAATTCTTTCTGGGATTTCGAAGGTTCTATGGAAGTAGAAGTAGCAATCGAATACATTGCCTGCATAGCAGAAAAGTAGAATATCGTTACGTATTATCTGTTTCTTAGTAGGTATTTCGAGATCCAGAAGTACTTTGTTCTCAAGACATTACAGGAAAGTTACAATAATCGTACGTATTTGCATAAGGTTTTACAGAAAAGTTTGCACATCCGTAGATATCTAGTCCTTCCAAGGCCTTACAAAACCCACAAAGTAATCAAACTGTTTCTATGGCCTTAGAATAGAAGTAGATGAATCTGATACACTAGCTTACAAACCTTCCAGGGTGTTTAAAGATATGTATAATGCTCCTATTTTTAAGAATTGGTAGACAAAAATACTAGAAAAATTATTTCTACAGCTTATATGGTCATATGGAAGTACATAGAAGTAGTAATCGAATAAACTACTTGTGTAGCAGAAAATTAGAATATCGCCAGTTAATACCTGTTTCTTAGAAGGTATTTCTAGATCCAGAAGTACTTCCTATTTCCAGGGTTTTACAGGAACGTTACAATAATCGTACTTATTTGCTTAAGGCTTTATAGAAACATTTGAGCATCGAAACATATCTAGTACTTCCAAGGCCTTACAAAACGCACAAAGTAATCAAACTGTTTCTATGGCCTTACAATAAAAGTAGATGAATCTGATATACTAGTTTACAAACCTTCCAGGGTGTTTAAAAATCTGTATGATATTCGTAATTTTTAAGACTTGGTAGCAAAAAGCACACTAAAAAAAATTAATTCCGCAGTTTCTAAGGCCCTATGTAAGTAACAATCAAATAAACTGCGTGTATCGCAGATCCAGAAGTACTTCCTATTCGCGAAACTTTACAGGAAAGTTGTAATAATCGTACGTATTTGCTTAAGGCTTTAAAGAAAATTTTGAACATCCGAACATATCTAGTTCTTCCAAGGCCTTACAAAACACATAATGCATAAACAGCTTCTATGGCCTTTCCATAAAAGTAGATGGAGCTGATATACCAGTTTCCAAAGCTTCCAAAGTGTTTAAAGATATGTATAATGTTCCTATTTTTAAGACTTGGTAGTACATCCGAACATATCTAGTTCTTCCACGGCCTAACAAAACACATAAAGTAATCAAACAGCTTCTATGGCCTTTCCATAAAAGTAGATGGAGCTAATATACAAGTTTTCAAAGGTTCCAAAGTGTTTAAAGATATGTATAATGTTCCTATTTTTAAGACTTGGTAGTAAAAGAAACACTAGAAGAAATTAGTTCCACAGTTTGTAATGCCCTGTAGAAGTAACAATCGAATAAACTGCCTGTATAGCAGAAAATTAGAATATCGACAGTTATGCCTGTTTCTTAGTAGGTATTTCTAGATGCAGAAGTACTTCCTATTCGCAAGACTTTACAGGAAAGTTGCAGTAATCGTACGTATTTGCTTAAGGCTTTACAGAAAAGTTTGAACATCCGAATATATCTAGTTCTTCCAAGGGCTTGCAAAACACATAACGTAGTCAAACATGGCCTTCCATAAAAGTAGATGGATCTGATATACCAGTTTACAAATCTTCCAGGGTGTTTAAAAATCTGTGTAATATTCGTAATTTAAGACTTGATAGAAAAAGGAACACTAGAAATATTAGTTCCACAGTTTCTAAGGCACTATGGAAGTAGAAGTAACGATGGAATAAACTTCCTGTATGGCAGAAAATTAGAATATCGCCAGTTAATACCCGTTTCTTAGGAGGTATTTCTAGATCCAGAAGTACTTCCTATTCTCAAGACTTTACCGGAAAGTTGCAATAATTGTACATATTTGCTTAAGACTTCACAGAAAAGGGTGAACATGCGAACGTATCTAGCTCTTCCAAGGCCTACCAAAACGCACAAAGTAATCAAACGGCTTCTATGGCTTTACAATAAAAGTAGAGGATTCTGATATACTAGTTTACAAACCTTGCAGAGTACTTAAAAATATGTATACTGTTCCTATTTTTAAGTCTTGGTAGAAAAAATTATTTACACAGTTATTAAGGCCCTATGGAAGTACAAGTAGCAATCGAATAAACTGCGTGTTTAAGAGAAAATTAGAATATCGTAGGTTCCTTAGAAGGAATGTGTAGATCCGGAAGTACTTTCTATTCTCAAGAATTTACACGAAAGTTACAATAATCGTACAAATCTGTTTAACTTCGTTGCTGTTACTTTGAACTGACTGTACGATACAAGCAGAAGATTCCGGTACACGTTTCTGTATAATGTTCCCAATTTCAAGACTTTGTTTCTACAAACTTCTGTAAACTCTAGAAGAATTAGTTCTGCTGTTTCTAAGGTCCTATGGAAATAGAGGTACAATCGAATAGACTGCCTGTCTGTATAACTGAAAATTAAAATAGCCATCTAATAACTGTAGCTCAGGCCTTGCAGAAGAGTTTGTTGAATGTATGTACTAGCTGTTCTCGAGATTTTCGAAAAATATAGAAACCGAAAACATCTGCCTAGGGCTTTACAAAAGTTTATATATCTGAACGTGCTTACTTTTTCAAAACCTTGCAAAACAGGCAAGTAATCAAACTTGATTACCGTTGGTAAGGACTTACAAAGAAGCTTGAAGTACCTATAAAAGTAAGATATCCTACGGAAATAGCAAATTTGACAAACTGTCGGTCTTCTTATTTAAAACAATAAATTTGATGGTTCTGATAGCCGAAACGTGTGAGCGTCTGGATATACTCCCTGTTCGTAAGGTCTTACTGGTGTTGCCGAAGAACTAAACTGTCAGAAGTATTTAGTGCTTCCAAGATTTTGTAGAATAATTGTCAAAATCTTACAGACTACTCTTATCATATGATTTTTAGGAATTAGATTGAACTTGAACCCCGTTTAGCTACGGTCTTTCCTTACTCACAAGAATCTTTTTCTGTTTCTTTCATATTTTCTAATTAGTTCTTAATGATTCAATTTTAGTTTGTCTAAGAGTTACCTTTAATCCGATATAATCGTAATTTTAGGACCGCTATCTTCCTCAGGTAGGTTAGAAAGGAAGTTTTTAAAGCAAAGAATAAAGTATAGACAACTCCGAAGAAAAAATTCAAATAAGGGCTCGAGGGAAATAAAAAATTGACATTTATATATGTAGACACTTAATAACAAGAACAATATTGCCACACTTTGTCAAATATAACTATTGATCAACGTCCAGGCTTAGATATGTGCCAAATATGTTCCTCCTGTGATAATGGTTAGTCGTGAAGCGTAATACTGTGCGGGCTCGAGACAAATGGCAGGCGACGAGTAGAAATTGCGACCGCTGTCATCAGCAGAGAATCTGCAGGATGAGTCGGGCACGAGGCCGCTTACTGTTCGGGATAATTGAAACATCGGGAATATAACTTATGCTCTCTTTTCGGTCAACCAGCGGGTTACGGCATACGTCACGGTCAGGCGACTTTTGTCTTATTTTTGCGTGTGCATGACAGCCCATTTGTCTGGTGATATGTAGCACCTACTTTCATGCCTGACACCTGAGAAATTTACGTTTGTATTTCCATCTTTTGCTCAAATAAAACTTTTTGCTCTTGGTTTATTTTCCCTAAATCCAATCTGCCTTCGACGTTGCATTTCCGCATACTCGACATCCATACCAACTTCTATATACGTCTTGCTGCTTCGTGTTTAAAGTTTACACATATTTTTCACACGTGAAATTAAATTTACCGAAACGCAGAAAATATTTCGATTGAAAAATATTTCTTTAAATTTTAAGGTATAACTTTGCCAACATATATATTCAGGGAGAAATGAAAATTAAAACAAATAAAACAAGATGAACATTTGCACATAATTTCACAATTACTGAAAATCTTGTTCATACGAGAATCACTTTGAAAGTGTTGAGAATCAAGATAACTAGCTGAAATATTATTTTCAGTCACATTTAATATACTCTCCTCCAGCACTAATACAGTTATTTAATCTTACTAGTCAAAAGTCAAACGATGTACGCTACTCGCTTTATGGAACGTTGTTCAAAAGCTTTATTATTACTTAGTCAACCTCTTTTTAAGATACAAATTTATATCCGCTTTTTTGCCTATCTGGGGTAGTTTCAACCCCAGTAGTTATTGTTAACGTACCACACATCACACTTTTTTGCCGATAGAGTGCCCACGCCAGAAATATCTCACCAACCTCTGCCGGATTTGAACCCGCGTCTCATAGATCTAAGGGCAAGCGCGCTAACCACTAGATCACCGAGGCCTGCTTCTTCGGAATAGTTCCATGGAAGCGAGAAAAGAAATGATATTATCTATAATTCTTCCTCATTATTATCAGCGTTATTCAACGGTGAGCGTTAATTCACGAGAGGAACTTTACTCACTGCCACTTTCTTATTATTGGGTGTTGGTCAAAAGTTTATAAAGAAAAATATGTTTGTAGTAAGGTTCTAATGTATGTGAGAAAGCTTTGTGCTACATTTGATTAACATTGAAGTTGTTTTTAATAATTTATTTATAATTTAATGCAAAATTATTTGTCGTTTTCCAAATTCATTATAAAAAATATACCGAGTGAGATATATAAATCTTTGCAATTTTGTAAGGAACACAATGGTGATTTCCTTTTTGTTGTAATATTAGTGATAAGAATGTTATGATATTCGTAATTAATTTAGTAAATTTTAATGCTTTATTATGATTGTCGTGCCCCTTGGGGACACTATAAAATTTGTTTGTATGTATTGGGTTGCTAGGTGACTCGGTAAAAAAGTCTTGAAAACCAAGTTAGTTGCACTTAGACCACCAAGCTGAAAGCAGGCTAATTTTGCAGCTCCGCTAAATCTGTATTTGGTATTTATAAGTTAGTGTTTCTGAATTAAAATAAATGTGTTAATGTTTATTTACGTATTCAAAGTGTTTTCTTCCACATACGATTGAGAATTAATGAAAATTTCCGAAAAATACCAATTCCATGGACAAATAGAAAGTTGGCGTGGGATTTCGTTATTTGTTTTATCAATTTTCAGTTGTTTAAAGCTGGTCGACAATTTATTTTGCAAGTTGACACAAATGTGAATGTTACTTGTGAAAAATTTGGAATCTACAAGATATAATTAAAAATAATTGAATATAAATAAATATACAGGATTGCCTTGAACAACTAGGAGGTTATGTACAGGAAATTGTTCATGTAAGATTTATAAACAATTGATGGGGTATTCTGATTGGAAAGAAGGGTTGAGAGCTAAATTTACTTATGTGTGGTCCAGATTTGGATACAACAAACAACAATTAACTACAATAATTTGGTTTAACAAACCCCTGGACAACTTATTCACTGCTTTCATTCGTGGAATTCATCACGTGCTAAAGGAACATTTAAGGGAAACCACTAATATTTTTGAAATTATTTTTGCTAACTATTTTCTATATGATAATTTTCTTGATTTTCTTTATGTTTTTTTCTGTGTGTGTCTACTTGCTTTGTTACTAGCTACACGAGTTTATACAGTTCGACTAATTATATCAGTGACCCTGAGATCTGCAGAAAGGTTGGTGCAATTTTATTTGATTTCGTGTTGGTTAAACAATTTATGAGTTCGTTTATTTTTGATATTCTTCTAGAGGAAGATATTTTGATTAAGAATTTGATATTGTTTTATGGCACCCAATGGGTAGGTTTAACCATTCACTTTATTTTGTTTGCCCCAGCCAACGTTTCAAATATTATTGGTATTTATTTATTTAATTAAATAGTGCCCCTTTTAATAACACTTTATGTACAAATAGAAACATAAAATCATTGGGACTGTAATTGGTTGATCTGTAAAACAAAAACAGATGCAAATATTGTATTCTTCCAGTTCATAAGAATTTATATAGGGTAAATACCTACTTGCAGTTAAAACACACTTAAATATGTAATCCTTAAATCCCTAAGCATTTAGACCAATTATTTATTGCTTTATGTAATGTTAATTGCCTATGCACTTCATGTTAGTCAGTTATTTAAAAAAAAAACGCGAAGTTATGATGTATACCCCACCCTTAATCGATCGACATACGGATTTCCGAAGAAGCTGTAATGTCGTGCAATGTACTAAAAGTCGCACCATATGTTACTATTGTTGAGATAAATCGGGATCCCTCGCCCTCCAACAACGCCTTCCTCAAGGTTTGTGGGATTATCCTTTATTTATTTATTCATTTATTCGGCAGAGCAAATAAATACTTCACTAGGGCCAGAAAGGCCCATTGCGCAACCGTCACGTTTAGGGACCATCCTCATACAGTACTGTAGCCAATTTGACGACTAGCAACTTGCTGATGGGTTCACTCCTTATATCTGCGTAAGCGCTTGCGTCTAAGGACCATAAGCCTAAGACAGGTAGTTGGAATATGGGAGTTGGTGCTGTTTCCTCCTATTACCTACACAACCAGCATGTGGGGTCATCTTTTAACCCCATGGTGGGCAGATAGTTATTGAAAGGGCCATGATCAGTTAAAATTCTTACGTGCTTTCTGCTAAGACTAATTGTTTGGTGCTACGTGGCAAAGGTCTTTGAATAAGTAGCTTCATTTGTCTCATCCTTGGTTATGAAATCCAATTGCCGTTGAACTGAGACCGAGACTAATTCTCAAACTTTAGCTATCCTTACTCTCTCGAAATTTGGTTAGTTGTTGCGGCGTCCTGTGAAAAACCACTTTGTTCAAACGTAGTACTTCCTGAACACATTTTTCTACCTTGACGGATTCAATGCCAAAAATGCCTTGAATCCTTATGCAGATACACTTTGGATCATTTTTAACGATTCGTTCTACTGCATCAATGTTTTTTTTGTATGAAGCTATTTTGGAATCTTCTTTATAGAGATTGCAAAACGTCTATTTGATTCTGTTTTAAATTCAGTAAAGCAACGAAAAACTGTAACTCTCAATGGCATTCCTTCTGTTAAAGGTAACTGAAACTTACAACAAAGGTATTAACTTTCACTTCACTTAAGGTTATAGTAACGTCTGCTATGAAAATACCACTTTGTGAAACACATTTTACTTGATACTTCATTGTAGAGAGAGACAAGACAAAATGCGTTTTAAAAATTATTAGATGATTTTTAGATTCGGTCGACCATTTCTGCATACGTATATCGTAATATATAGCGGAGCCCGTGCGTTCTCTATTTTCGATTACAATTCCGCCACAGTCAACTCCACACTTCTCTCTTAAAAATAAATGTTTGTAGAGGTTTATTCTGGTAACATTTGTATGCGAAGTAATATCGAATAGTATGAATAGTAAATATGGTACGTATTCCGAGTACTTTGCAATATTACAAATATTTTAAAATTCGCCTTCCATTTACCTGCATGTTTCTATATATAAAATTTCAATATTGCTCATGTTGAATTAAATCAGCTGCAGTTTCATCATTTTCCACCGAGTAGAATATAAAAGCTTTAAATTTCTAATAAACGAAACCTGGAACGATTTTAGTATATAAGCGGTTCTTTAAGAGCCTGATGAAGTCTCTTTTCTTATAAATATTCGTATAATAAGAACGCCCTTAAAATTCTAGTGACTCTCCACGTCTACTTCGCTTGAGTGATAAGTCAAATTTTAGAATATAATTTGCACCGAAAGAACCACCCACGCATTAATTTAAGTGTTTGAGTTAAATAAGGAATGAAATGTAGAGCAGGGCGTCGGGTACAGGAGCTTCTGGAGACGCCTGAATATTTGATGCGACCCGGACTTGCTCCGGGCGGGTCAGATCACAAATGCATAGCTTGCGTAGTCCGGTGTACGTTATGTATGCTAGCTATGGACTCAATTTATGTACGTACTTTTGATATTTCTCTCCAGACTTTGCATGGAGTTTGCTGTAAACTCAACCTTATGCCTGGAAAGATCAAAATGCTTATAAAACATCAGAAATTGAATTTCCTGTTTTTATATTCATCTTAACCTTTCTGTTTAAATTTTATGTGCTTCGTTTTTTGAGATTCTTGGGATAATATTAAATTTTCTACGAGCAATATGCTTTGGGCTCGAGAAGCTGCAATTTATATTTACCAGCGCGAAAGCTCGTTATCTTTGTACGTCTATACAGATTACAATAATAACACGTTCCTTAAATTTATGTAAGCCCGGAAATCAAAGGTTTGCACTAAAAATTTCATAAAACCAAAAATTTGCGCCGAAATATGAAAATGTCCCATCTTGATTTCCGAGCTGAATTTAAACCAACTAGGGCTGCTCGTACCTAATAATACTTTATGTGTTTGTAGGTTGGGACGCATAAAACAGGGTTTCGGTGCAATCAGCTCGGTTGCGGGGCTTCGCTTCAATACGTTATCAATTTTTTGCGAACCGAGCGCGTTGTAATCTCGAGTAATTGGATTTGGAGTATAATTTGTAGGTCATGGTTGAATATCGGATTCTTACTCGCCCGTAAACCGACTGACCTGCGTCATGTCTCTTGTTTACGACCGGAAGTAGATACTGGCCCTAGAGCTTGGTTTTCATCCCCAGAGACAACATGGCGACCGCCTCGCCGAGGAATAAAAATACAAATAAAACCCGGACCCGAGTGAAGAGCTCTAAAGTTCTCCTTCTAACGCCATTACTCTCGCTCTACCTTTAATATATCCACCTTGCGTATATAAACCGAATTAAAGGCTGCCTAAGCCGCTTTATACTGCCGGAGTTGACCGTTAGCTAGGCCCTTGATAATTATTTTAACTAATAAAGGTAAGTTGGGATGTATTCCTACTAGTTTATAGCGGTCAGTGATACGGAATTAACTAAGGTGTGGACAAACACAACAAGCGTGAGATTTATTATTTTACATCACCGCGTTCATTAATAAATACCGACATCACATTCGCGTGGTTGTTAAGAATTTTAGAAAGTTTAAAAACAAAAACACGAGGAAGGAAGCAATTGCATTGCCGTGAAAAATAAACATCCATTCCTAAAAGCAACCAGTCTATAATCTATGAAGGTCCTAAAAAGACACCAGCCAGAATAAATAATGCCAGTAATCTCCATTTTAAAAATTTCTAAACTACTAAATATTAAATCTGCTGAAGAGAATTTCCTGTGTAGAAAAGTAAAATCTTCCATTTCAAAAGTAATAATTTCTATTTCAAGTGTATACACTGAAATTAACTTCCAAAATAGAAATCTTTAGTTTAATTTCAATGTAACTAGTTTCAGTTTGAGTGTTAATATCTTAATCATAAATTTAGATTGAATATTATTACTTTACAAGTAAATATTTAAAATCATACAGTACTTGTTTTCTAATTCTAATATAGAAAGTAAAAACATATTTCTGCTTCAAACTAAATTTGTATTTAAACGCCATTTTAAATGACTAGATTTCATACAGGATATCTTGCTTGAAAATATTCCTAGTAGAAGTTTCAGTTTTAAGTAGAAATTGTTTTAAAAGCAGATTTTTCTGGTTCAAAAGCAGCCAAACATTCCTAATTTCATCATCATCATCATCATCTCTGACATGGAGCTGACTCGAAGGCCGATCCTGGATACGCCAGGCCCACCCCATGCCAGTAAGGTAGGGAGGAATGTTCGGGATAGGGTAGGATCGGGTGGGGCATTGCACAACGTTAGCATGTCCGCAGTGCATACCGCCAGACACCGCTGTTGCAACACCAGGTAGTTAGTAAGATACGCATCAATGGGTGTTGAGTGCGCATCCGGGACCGTTATGCTCTTAAGCAGTTGAGCCTACTAACTTTGATAGCAAAGTTTCACAATTTTCTTTTTCACATTTATCATCTTTCTACGGTTACAGAGTGCACCTATCGGAATTTCCTAGGAACTATTCGCTATTGAGCCTCTGAACCCAAGAGCTTGGGGGTCGAGCTTTACAATGTTCATATGTCTTAACTATTGAGTGTGTAAGAGTAACAGAATGCTCCTAGCCTAGGTGTATAATACCTAACTAACTACTGGAGATGTGCCGTCCTGATTGCCTTTCGTAGGTGGCCGTTCACGTCCGGGTTGAATGTTCAGTCGCGCTCTCTGTCTTCTGCTTCGTCTCCGTTGGGCTGGTCATCGTCGGTCGAATCGTGGTCGGAATCTTCCCGAAGTTCGTATATTCTTCTGGCCTCTCTTCGGATATCCTCTTTTCGTCGGGCCCATTCCTCCCATGTCTGTTTTGGTATGCCGGTATTTCGGATGTCCCTCTCCAGTGATGTGTTCCACGTGTAGCATGGTCGTCCGATCTTCTTTTCGGCAGCTTGCATGGCATACGCTTGCTGTAGGGGGTGGGTGGCCGGTCGTCGTAGGATATGTCCCCAGTACTTGAGTCTTGATGTGGTGAGCCGGTTCGTTATCGTTTTCCCTTCTAAAACTTCTTGTGCCGTCGAAGTGTTTGCTTCTCTGGAGGTTAGTTGAAGTAGGGCGAGTATTTTCTGTTCCATCCTTCGCAGCGCCAGTCTGTTAGCTTTTGTGATCGCGGTAGTTTTCAATCCGTAGAGAGCAGTTGTGGCTATAATGGAGGTGTAGATGATCTTCTTTATTCCGGTTGGTAGGTTGTGTTGCTGGAGGAGCGGGAGAATCATGTGGGTGGCTTGGTGGGCTTTGGTTATTCTTTGGTTGACTGTCTCCGGTCTTGCCAATGAGTCTGGTAAATAAACCCCTAAGTACTTCAGTTTGTGTGTTTGTTGTAGTTCCCGGCTCCCTATTTTCAATGTGTCCATGGCTGCTCCTCTGATTCTTGCTTTGTCTGGGGATCTCACCATTACTTCACACTTGCTGATGTTTATTTCCAATCCGGCCTCTGTTAAATCAACCATCAGCCTGTCCAACAGCCTCCCCGCGTCCTCTTCCTCTTCCGCTAAAATGAGAAGGTCGTCCGCATAGGCCAGTATTTTTGGCAGGTTAATGGTTTCTGCGATGGGTGATGGTATCGGCAGGTGTGAGGCTGTGTTGTGGAGGACCCTGTACAAAGTCATCGTGAATAGTCTGGGCGAGAGTGGACATCCTTGCTTCACACCGTTCGTTTTCTTATAGACTTGTGTTCTCTGCCCGAACCATTGCAACATCGTGTTTTCCTGTAGACAGGCTGTTATTATTCGGTTGATGAGGTAGTGCGGTGTTCCTGAATCTGTCAGGGCGTGCAGTAGGGACGAGTGCCGTATGGTGTCGAATGCTCTTGTTAGATCTAGGGCTACCAGTACCGTTTTCCTACCCCCTCTCCAGCGTTCATCCAATATTCGTTTTGTTACATATATATGGTCTTCCACCGATCTATTGTGGAGAAAGGCTGCTTGGTACGACGGTATTTCTGGGGTTGTCTCATCCAGTACTTGAAGCAGGTATTTTGCGTATATTTTATACCCTACGCTGCAGAGGGTGATTTTCCTGTAATCCGTCGTGGTTTTCGGATTTCTGACTTTTGGTAGCGGGATTTGCAGAGTTGTGATCCATTCCGTTGGCACTTCGTTCCGTACCCATATGTCCTGTATCGTTTTGCATACTATTGCTAGAAAGGTGGTTGGTGCAGCTTGTTCCAGTTCCACTTGTATCTGATCTACTCCTGGCGCCTTACTTCTTTTCAGCGATAGTATTATTTTCGTGATGTCCTCTGTGGTTGGCGGCTGCCCCAGTGGCCAGTGGTCCGTTTCTGTTATTTGTTGCTGTGTTATTCCGGATGTCTTCATGTCATTTTCCCAGTGTAGCATAGGTATGTATCCTCTTCGTGTTGTTGTGTTGGCTCTCCGTGCTTTCTTCATATATTTGTATGTATGTCGTAACCTGAGTTCCGGTGGATATTGGTTGATATTCCGGAAGAAGTGTTCACACTTTTCTGCGTCGTGTTGGGCTTGGGCCTGTCGTTTGGTAAAAGTTGCTTGCCTTAGCGCGTTCTGTAACTGAGGGTTCTTGTTCCTGTTATAGCGAAAGTGTGCTTGTTGGTGCCGTGCGAAGGCCCTTCGTCTTCTGGGGGTCAGTGGTGAAGACGGTCTGTTTAAGCTTTGCCGTGCGGCTGTGATTAGTGTGTCCGTTATTGTTGTCCACGAATTGGGCTGGTGCATTCTGGTTTCATCCTGGACCCGTTGTTGATATGCCTCTCTAATGTCCGCATGTCCCAATAACTGGATGTTCCATTTGGTATTCGCTTTCGGTGTCATGTCCTTGTCTCTGGGTGTTGCGGTTTTCGTGGCCTCTTTGTTCACCTTCAGGACCGCTGTCACTAGCTTGTGGTCCGTTCTCACCTCCTTTACCCATTCCGCTCCGATACGGTAAAGTTTCGTGTGTTTTTCACGTTTGGCCAGGACATGATCTAATTGTGCTTCGGTTCCTGAGTTTCTCCAGGTGGTGCGGACTGAGTCCGCCCTGCTCCAAGTGTTCTGTATATGTAGTTGGAATAAATGAGCGAGGTCCTTCAGCGCTTGGCCATTGTCATTACTTCTTTGGTGATGGAGTTTGGGACCAATCAGCTTCCTGTCCTCTTCTGTGAGGTCCTCTTTGCCGATATGTGCATTGAAGTCGCCGGCTAGTATTGTAGGTACCCTCTTCGTGGAGTCCCTCAGGAGGTCATATAGTTCTGCCATCACCCCGGCCATTCTGGTGTCGGACGGTACGTGTACTCCGATGACCTTTACGGTGAGGGCCTCCAGTTCTACCGCCGCTATGCAAAGATTTTCTGTGATTGGTTGGAATCCCTGTAAGTTTCGTCTATGGCTGCCTTTTCTGACTAGTATCGCTACTCCCCTCCTCGTTGAGTCTCGTTTCCCCCCACTTAGGTGCCAGGTGTAATTGGTTGTCTCCGCTGCTCCAGTAGTTAGATATGTTTCCTGCAGACTCGCAATATCGACCGCTCTCGTTCGGAGTGCTTCGTCAATTAGTTGCCGTTTGTTCAGTTTTCTCGCCCCTCTCACATTCCATGTTGCGATTTTTGGTTCTTCGGAGTTCTGTGATAATTCTATGCTGCCTGCTATCTGGGTTGGGATTGACAGCTCGTATCGTCCGGGAGGTAGTGCTTCCAGTTGTTCCTCCAGTCTGTGATCGAGCATGTTCAGATTGGGCGGTCCGTTCCTACTGCCACTAGTGTCCCTGGCTTCTATAGCTGTGATACTGTCATAATGGTTTCTGGAGCCATTTCCTGTCGCCCTATACGCTATTCTTATCAGTTGGAGTGGTTGGTTGGTGTCTCCCGGAGTGTGGATGGAGGTTGGACCATCCTCGTAGTGGATTTCTATTGAGGCCCGTAGTATTTCTGCTGCGGCTGCTATGGATTCGGCTCCTCCCCAGAACCCTTCTCTCCCTAGATCATCTAGGTATGCGTTCACTTGGAATACCGGACCGTAGGCAAATGCTTGGGCGTCGTAGCGCGGGGCCAGGCTTCTGACATTTTCCTCCAGTTGCAGTTGGAAAGTTGGCATATGTTCTCGAATATATGTCACGACCTGATTCCGTAAGTTGAAAGCTTCCCGTTTGAGCCATTCCCACGGGGCCATGCCCCCCGTGTGTTGATCTGCTATGGAGACGAATAAGCAATTCCCATCTCCTGGGACCTTCCGCACTGTTAATCGGTGGCTGTTCGTAAAGATAATCTCCCTTTCCATGGCCGGCTGTGTACCTCCTACTGTGGAAAATTGCTGGCGAGGTGGTGCTGGGTGACCCTCCGTGTGCGTCCTCCCCCCACTCCCTTGAAGTCCCAACTCTGATCGTTTATCCCCGCAATAGATCCTATAGATCCCGAATTCCGCCGGAACTAGTCTGGATGTAGGGGCTGTGGAAAGATCCTGTCCGTTTCTCTAGTCTAAACAATATTACTATATTCGACTAATTGCGTTTCCTGATTTGACTGCCCTGATCTGCACGCTAGCTCACCTAGAAATTGTAAGTTAAGGGGAATTCTGGAGAGTAAGCAGAATCGAATCGAATCGAAGACTGCATGCAATTGAAACAGACTGAGGCCAAAGTGGTCCCTTCGGTACTTCCTCCGATATGCCACGAAAGCCCAGACCCAAAACGCTCCAATCAGTTTTAAGTAGAAATTGTTTTAAAAGCAGATTTTTCTGGTTCAAAAGCAGCCAAACATTCCTAATTTGTATATATTTATTTACAATTTTAAAAGTAGATAACTCTAGTTTAGAAAAATGATGAGCAATTGATGTTTCTAACTCAATTTCTGCTATCCAATCTGCTATCTGCTATTACAGTTTTTAAGCAGAAATTTCGAGGATCGACAGTAGATACCCCTTTCCTGTCAAAATTATAAGAACTTCCTAGCACTACAAATAAATTCCTATTTACAAAAGTCAGTATTTGTAATTAAAAATTGATATTTCTCACTGTAAGTAGAAATTATTAGTCTTAAAAGTAGATGTTTCTAGTTCAATAACTGAAGTTTCATTTTCAGAGAAACCTTTATAGTTATTGCCATATACTAATTCTCTGTTGGTCAGTTTAGATATTTTTGCTATTTCTATAAATGAACATTAGCAGATCAACAGTAGAAAGTTCTAATTTGAAAGCAGAGATTTCTAGGTGCAAGCAGAAATTACAAACAAACCAAGTTATTCCCAATTCAAAATAGGGATTTATAGTTTTCATCTAAAAGTGTTTGGTTTTTAGTAGTACAAGTACTACTAGTAGATTGTTTACATTAAAGCTAGATATTTATAGTTTTATACTAATAAATAATTGCAAATCAACAGTAGAAAGTTCTAATTGGAAAGTAAAGATTTCTGGTTACAAGCAGTAATTACAAACTGAGTTATTCCTAGTTCAAAATACGGATTTATAGTTTTCATGTAAACGTGTTTGGATTTTAGTAGTACAAGTAGTACTAGTAGATTTTTTTACATTAAAATTAGATATTTATAGTTTATACAAGAAAATAATTGCAAATCAGCAGTAGAAAGTTTCAGTTGGAAAGTAGAGATTTCTAGTTACAAACATTAATTACAAACTAAGTTATTCTCAGTTCCAAATAGGGATTTATAGTTTTCATGTAAACGTGTTTGGATATTAATAGTACAAGTAGCACTAGTAGATATTTCTACATTAAAAGTTAATATTTATAGTTTTATACAAGCAAAAATTTCCAGATCAACAGTAGAAACTTCTAGTTGGAAAGTAGAATAAGTGGACGCGACTGCCTCCCTGGACTTTCCCATACTGGAAACTGTTCATATCATCTTTATTCAACAGCAGAGTTATTTTCCTCAAAACGGTTGTTCAAGTGCTATCCTAAAACCTTGCCTCGTAACGAACAGACTTACAAGGTTTGTAAGAAGTCCCGCCAAATATCTGCGGTGCCCCTTAATTTCCTTTTAATATGCAACCAGGCATACTTCATTCTCTACTATCTACGTCGCGCGGTCTAACTAGTACCGATCGCTGTTGCTACCGAGGTAAAATTTTCCAAGTCCCTGGAAATTATATTTTGTATGGCATAAAAAATCGATTTTTTTATTTTCGCGGAAAAAGATTCTTTGATGCAAACAAATAACAACCGTTAGAATAAAAAAAATATTTTTCTAAAAAAGAGGGGGGAGGGGGCCGGTGCGCTTACATATATCCACGAGTGTAATATTTCTTTGCATATTCATATGCTCCATTACGTACTGAGCGATTAAGTGAAAACCCCAGCTTCCTATCTTTTTTCGTTTATTAATTAAAGGAGTTTGAAATTTCAAACTTCCAAGCTTCGTAGAGGGCGCCACAGGAATATTACGGAGTTCTTCAAAAAATATATCGATAGCCCCTTGCGAGGTCTATCGACGTATGAAATTTAAAAAAATTCCTTGGAGCAGTTTTTGAGAAATAATTTTTTGAAAATTTCCAAAACTTTGAAAATTCGTGATTTAGGCCCCTTATAATTTTTCAAAAAACTTTTTATATCACCTCATTTTACCCTTCATATACTATTCAGAAAATAAAAATCATTTGAATCGATTCATCCGTTTTCGAGTAATTGGGCGTTAAACTCAAAAATTTCAAAAAATCATAGCGCCCTTCAGTTTAAAGCTAGCGAGTTCGGCAAAAAACTAACAGATTTGTCTTATGACGCTCTATCGTTATCCGCGATAAAAGTTTCAAAATTGTAATCACGAAAAAAGTGATACCAAAAAAACATGCGTAACTTCCGCTTCCGGTTTCGGATTTTTTTGAAAAGCTTATTTTTTCGATGAATTTTCGATACACCCCCGCATTCCAAAGCGCATCAAAATCGGAGCAATACTTTCGGCTGTAGGAGCGTCACATACGTACGTACATACGTACATACGTACATACGTACATACGTACGTACATACCCACTCACAGAGAGACATTTTTTAAAAACCACTTTTTTGGGTTCCTAGAGACCCAAAACGGATATATCCGTTAAAATCTCGATTTCGAAAATTTTTATAGTTTTCGTGTAAAACTGTTTGGTTTTGAATAGTACAAGTAGTGCTGGTAGATATTTCTACATTACAACTTTATATTTATAGTTTTAAACAAGCAAACATTTGCAGATCAACAGTAGAAAGTTCTAGTTGGAGAGTAGAACAAACCAGAAATTTTTAGTTACAAGCAGAAATTACCATCTTTAAATGTTATTCCTAGTTCAAAATAGGGATTTATAGTTTTCATGTAAA
>JABXWE010060818.1:0-19590 GCA_014611495.1 Limonius californicus
GATTTCTCCTAACTACTTCTTTGTGTTCCCGAATGTCAAACAAAAAATGCGTGGACAGCGATTCTCATCACCTTAAGAAGCTGTTCAAGGCTTCAAAAACCATGTTTTTGAGATAGCAACTTCAGAGTGGAAAAAATGTTTCGAGAAATGCTTTGAACCAATTTACTCCAAAAAAATGTTTTCTTTCTTAGTTTTTATAAAAACTTAAAAGGCTGTCCTCGTAGTTACCAAAAATTGTTTCTCCAGATTAACTCTGGGTACACTCTTAATGATCTTCGAAACTAACTTACTGTTGTTATTCTGAAATACAAAAATTTTAAAGTAGATTCAAGAAAACGTTTAACTATATATGTATATCCACCACATTTAGTTATTAAAAGCCTTCAATTATTCCCTTAAGTAGTCCAGGCTTTACCTTCAATACAAAATACGACCCAGGCGCGCCATATTATCACCCATAAATAATTTTCACAACCCAGCTTGATTTGGTAAGCCTTGCTGTAATCGCCCGACTAGCTAAAATTTGTGGAACCCCGATCTATGATTGATTCCGACATAATATTGCCATTCGAGCCGATGGTAATACACAGTCAGATCTAACCCGTCCCGGCTACAAAAATCTTTAAAAGTCTGGGCCAGCCGCACCCCTACATAGGTATTAAATTTTTAAGAACATTTTCATTCCCTGCATTATTGTTAAGCCTTGTCCAGTTTCACATCGGGTCGTCCAGGTTAGGTTCGTAGACGTATTTTATTCCGTTCCCGGGTTTTTCAACGTTTTACGTCATACAGCCTTACTAGAAGTAACATATTTTAGAAGCTTAATCCTATTTTAAATTATTTTCAGGCCCTGTTTAACTCGATACAGAGCCAATCTAGCCCGACCCGTTTGGTATTTATTATTATTGCCCAGGTCATTATTTAATTATTTTATTTGAAGCAATGAGCTGTCCGTTATGTTAATTCTAAGTTCTATCCACACGTCTGTACAAAGATATTTTGTATAGAAACAGATTAGTTCAACACATTACCTCTAAGTCCTAACACGCTCGGACAAAGTTTAAATCCAGCTGCCTCGGTTATATTAATTTCAGTTCAACTCTGCACATCCTTACTAGAGACATAGCGTTTCGAAACACGGATTCGTCCAAGGTATTGCTTTCAGGCCCCATCAAACTTGATATAAGGGCGATTCAGTCCGATCTTATAGGAAATAATATATTTTGAAGCCCAGCCTCGTCCATTATATTATTTCCAAGGCTTACTCCACGCGGTGCTACAAGATCATTTTAATTTCACGCCCAGATTCGCCCTTCATATTAATTTCAGGGCCTATTCAGGTCGTCATAGCCTATCCCCAGCCCAATCGCATTAAACATCAGTTATTTTTTAAGAGAGTTTCTCCCCTTGTTTTTATTATTAAGCCCTGTTTAACGCGGGCCAGTCTAGCTTTTAGAAGTAATTAATTTGAAAAGCCCTGTCCTACCAAAAATATTTTATTTTGAAGTTCAGAGGTATCCCTTACATTGTTAATATTCGATGGTCCATCTTAAGATCCGTTTTTCCGGATTAACCCCGACGAAATTATTTTATTCGTTCAACATATTATTTCTAAGCTTCCACCTACTCGGTATAGAGCCGACCGAATCCGACTTTACAGGAAGTAATATGCATCTAAACCCAGCTTCGCCCGTTATATTAATTCCAAGTTCAAATCTACACGCTCTGGACGCTTTTCGTTTCAAAGCTCAAATTCGCCCAACGTACTTTTTGCAGGCCCTAACGAACTTGATACAGAGTTGACCAAGTCCGGTCAGACAGAAAATTTTTCATAATAGGATCCACGCATCTCTACCAAAGGTTTTTTTTTGTATAGCAACGGATTCGGTTAACATATTAAGTACTTCTAAGACTTATCCTATAAACCTACCCAGCTTCTTGGAATACATCCAGGTCACTGCAACTGAATATAATTTATTTCTAAGCAGGTTTTCTTCCTTCATATTATTGTGAAGCCCTGTTTACTCGATGTAGAGCCGGTCAAGCCCGGCCCGTTGAATAGTCATCAATTTTTAAGAACAGGCCCTACCAGAATTATTTTGTTTTAAAGGTTGGAGTTATCCCTTACCCGGTTATCATGCGTTTGTTCAGATTGATCTCGGACAGTCCAAGGCAGGCCCGAATGAGATATGTTTTTGAAATATCGTCCATGATATTATTTCCCAGTTCAATGCACATGTCTCTATTAAAGGTATTTTGTATAGAAACGAATTCGTTCAACATATTGTAAGTCCTAACTTGCTCAGGTAAAGGGTCGACCCAAGGCGACCTAACTGGTAATAATATATTCTTATGATGTTTTATTGAAGGACCTACATATGGGCACCACAAAAAATATAACAATATTATTAGATAAGTCGTTGAAACGAGACAAAGGGCACACTTCACAGATAAACTTTAAAATAATTCTTATCTCAGGGTTTATAATATACATTTTGGTAACTACTGTATAACCTTTAAATTTTTGCGCTGGTTAACTGAACAAGGCGCAGGATACGAGGTAGTAAACATGAACTTATAAAATATGGATGCAACGTAGAAATGAATTCAATGTTATCGAATATCTAAGTTTTTTCTTTTAACACGTTAAACAACTTTAAAAATAAAATGACAAAGTTTCATGAAATAAATAGTAAGGTCTAATTTACCAAAGCACCTTTTCACGTAGAAGCACTTGCTTATTTTCTTCTGGTGTTGGTAAAATTCACTAGATAAAATTAGGATGGCACTCTTGCGCCCTGTTGGTCTTGAACTTCAAACCGAAAGTCTACCATTTCTTGCTTTTTTCTAAGTTCCTCGCAGAAAAACTTTGGACTGAGTATCTTCGTATTCGTAAAATCGTTTCACAAGGCAATTAACCGAAATATTATTTACTGTTCATTACTTCAGATGTTAAAATATATCAATAAACTCATAGACACGTTGCACCTTTATATTTTCTTTTTGTCCAACTTGTAGAGGATTCCTAACCTTGAAGTTCGTTGACGTATCAAACGTCAAACGCAGATACAAACTAATCATGTAAAAAAACAACTGAAATCTACTGACGCTACTTTGATACTGCGCCCCAAATCCTTGAATTTCGGCTAATTTACCGAATTTTATACATTCTTCACACAGATTTGAACCATAACACTTAATAACATAGTTTCGAATGTAATAAATACACAAAATTACAATTTTAATTGACTCGTCAGACGAGCGTTTGTGCACGTTGAGATTTTCATGGCCTATGCCCGTTGTTTTTTAACAAGTAACCATGGCAACATCGTAATACAAACAAAAATATCTACATTTTACAAGAAACATGTGCCTTCCTCAGCAAATGGGAAAACAGAATGAAATTAACACAAATTACACAAATCTTAAATATTTAAATAAATTTTTGAAAATATCATTTACATCAAATCTGAAATTATAACCATATTTGTTATTTAAAAAGGAATGGTTCGACACTTCAAGCCTATTAATTATTTTTGTTTACCAAAATTCATATTCATTTTCAACATAAATCTCCTTAATTTAATAATATTACAATTAATGATTATCAAAATGATATTAAAATGTTCTTCGCACCTATATCCAAATATTACTCACAGAAAACATACAATTGGAAGGTCCATTTTCCTCCAAAATTACATGTTAGTTGACAGTTGTCGAACATAGTACACAAATCTCATATCTTATTGTTTTCCAGGTGAAAAACTCAGTCAAGTTTGATAAATATCTCGAATAACTTCATACAATCATTACGACTACGAACAAGCCAAACGAAACAGAGAATTCAACGGCTAGACACCAAATCAGCCCAAACAACGGAGATGACAAATACTAATTTAACATGACCTTTACTTGGTTTTAACAATTTATTTTTCATGCTTAAAGCATAAAATAGGTTTAAGTTATGTAAATAAGTTAATTTTCTATTAGATTTTCTAAATCAAGGTTCATATAACACAGCAATATATTTAAATTCAGCTTCCTCAGATATATTAATTCCAGGTTCAATTCTACATAACCTTACTTCAGGCTTTTTTTTAAGTTAACTGCGTCGAATGTATTGCTTCCAGATCATACAAACTTGTAGGGGCGACCCAATCCGATCTTACTGAAAGTGAGAAATCCCAGTCTCCTCCGTTATATTATTTTCAAGGAGTATTCTACGCTGGTCTACTATATGCATGTTATTTTACCACCAGTATTCGTCCTTCATATTATTTTCAGGCCTTGTCTAGGTCAACATCGTGTACGCCCAAACCAATCGGACTAAACCTAAAATCTTTTTAAGCAGGGTTTCTTCCGTTATATTATTTCCAGGCCCGGCTTTGCACGATCGTACTATAGATTTTAGTTTAAGGTCGGACCTATCTATGTATATTATTTCGAAACCTTGCCTACCTCTACATAAAACATAATTTTTAAGCCTGGCTTCATATTTCACGAGCTAGATAGTTTGTAATGTTTTTAATATTAATATTATTCTTTAAAAAAATTGCATTTATTCTGAAACAAAAGCGATAATACAATAACATCATCAAAAAATATCAATTTCGTAGGTGGATTAAGTTTTTGCACAATAGAAAATCTTAATCATCAGACAGAAATACTAACACTGTCACAAAGGCATGTAATAGTAATTAATATCTGGCTTTTGTCACCAAGGAATACTGGTGTTGAAATAAAATAAATTTATTGATTTTATACTAGGAGAGGCCATTTTCTCGCCAACCAGAGAACAACACTTTGATTATTAAAAATAGCAGCCATTCCACGTGTAATTTAATGAACTTTGCCAATTTATGCAATATAAAAGCAATAGCGGTTAATACAAGCAACAAGGTGCGAGAAAAAATCCAATTTCAGGACAACACTTTCTTACATTTAATCACATTTTATGTGTAATAACCCCTTCGCAGTAATAATCGGTTAGAAGAGCACAGAAGCGCAGATTATCGCTTTAATAGGATAATAATTCCTCTTTTATGTAACCATCCGAAATTTCCGTTGGGCAAAATTGCAAAACGTGTAGTAAACACAATATAATGGCCTCGGGGAAAGCCGCTGCAGTTTGGTGAATGTGCTTAAATCAGAATAGCCTATTAAGTTTCCTCCCAAATAAATTTCAAATTGTTTGAGTTACAGTTCACAATTATGGCGGAAATTTAACAATTCGGGGCTTAGGCAAACAAAGGGGCCGGATTTAATCGAGTTAGAAGCTGTATAACCAAATACCCTTCGCATGGAGGTACCCGCATTCCAAATATTCCAATGGTAAACAAAATATAGCTTGTAACGCCAAGTTCTTGAAGTTTCAAGTTTAGGGGGTTAATTAGGGATTATAAAGTGATCAAATCGATTCGTAATACTTTTCGCCTTATACATTTCACCTTGCAAATTAGAGAGGTTTGTGATTCATCAGTTTATGGCATTTAGGAATGAGCCAATTCTATGCTACACTTGCAGTATTAATTGCCGTTATTAATAGTGTATGTGAGGAACGTCTTCATAGTAAGCAAATAAACATTTTTAGACCTTACAAGGAGTGCTGAACATTGGTTGCACATCTAATTGAGAAATTTGTTGACATGCTTGCATAACGAACCAGTTAGAGTTTTTTGCACTATCTAGTAATTCTTAAGGTCGTAGCTTATGAGAAAATGCTAAACCTTTTAGTTAGTTTTGTTGTTTCTTTACATAAAACGCTGTAATATATTTTCAACTAAACGAAAACCGTCCATTCAGCTCACTTTAAAGCAACCTAGCAACCTTGCCGCCAGCAACGAATACATAATTATTGATATGCTTAATCGCCTTTTCTAATTTTTAAGATAAATTGGGAAAGTCATTCAAAAAATTATCTCTGGAACTGAGAGCAACATTCCCGAAAATCATATCGGGATGATTTATTGCGTAAATGAAAATATGATGGGAAAGATAATATGCGTTTGGATAAGCGAACCTAACCAGCATTAATTTATGATGCAAATTTTAGTTGCTGTAAATAACAAATTCATACAGGTCTGTAGATTAGATCTGCAATCGCATTTAAAAATTAATATTAATGGTTGTAGCAAACGCAACTCGCATACTGATAAGCTAAAAATTATTTAACGCTGACGGATAACTCACCCGACGTTGACTGCTTGAATGTAAAATACTGATGTGCTTACCTGAAAGAAAAAAAATTAAATTAATAAAATGAAATATGCGAATAGTTATTATACGAGGTTTATTCGATAAATAGTATCACCTTGTAAGGTCCGAGCTTTCAATGTTGAGCAAGAAACGCATTTTAATTTATAACTTCTAATATTTTAAATACAATTTCTGATTTGTTACGGCTATTAGATATGGAAAACAAAAAATGGGTAAAACACTGCAGCTAGGTTATTCTCTACTAATATTTATAAGTTATGTTGGATTCGCATAGCTAAATGTATTAGAACATTTTATTATCAAAATAATTGTAATCCTTATATGAGGCTTATTCGGAAATTAACGGCGGATTAGCTGTAATACAAAAATGCAAAGTTACAAAAATGAATTGTGTTTAAATCTTAGATATACTTCTAAAATATTTTTATGCCTAGTCACTATTCGAAACTAAACACGTATCATATCATAGTGCCCATTTTTGTATTCTTCGTCATAGAAGATTGCCACCTTGTGACGTTCGGCCACTTATTGAATGCACCCTGTATGCGCGACGTTTATTTTTATTGAATGCACCCTGTATGCGAGACATTTATATATCTTTCTGTAAACGCAGCATTAATTATAGTTACACTGTTAAGTGCGGGGAAAACAACGGAAGTCAGGCTCCAGATCTCGACCTGAATGTTACGCAGATTTAAAATTACCCTCGGGCGTCCGAATCAGTGTAATTTACCAATAGGGAATTACTTTCCCTTTGTGCGGTACCATTTACGATACGTCCGAAAAAGGGGAATATTCGGTTTCCTAAAAATATCATTTAAAGCACCGGTTTGGGAAATTTCATCGTATGACGCAATATTGGAAAATCTGCCAAAAGCAAGCGGTTTCGAGAGAAGCAACTGTACAAACTCTACCACATTCAGAGACTGGCTCAAGCTTTACACCCCCCCCCCCTGAAGGGCTAATTTTTTTTATCGAAATAAGTCAATTTTAAAAGCCTTCGTTAGCCACGCTTCAGGTGTTCCATTTACTTTACCAAGGCGAAAGCTCCCTGAGACGACGCCGTTCATTGTGCAATCCTGTGAAATCAGTTATATATTAATATTTATATTATTTATATTTTATTCGAAGAACTTTAACGATGTAATAAAACACCGCGTGTACAAGGCCTTTTTGTAGTATCTTTTTACGGGTATTACTAGTTTAGATTTAATTGTTTTGGGTTCACCTGTACGTGACCTTGTTCAATATTAAGATTGTTCGTTTCAAACTGTGTTTGCTTCTTTATAAATAATGTTTATCTTTGTTCGTTACCGAATTATGAACCCGTGGCCTTGTGGCGAAAACCCAATGATGTGCCTACGTTTAAAGGTGATTGTAATGTTGTAATGGAGAGAAAGGTGGCGGTTCTTAAAAAATTCTTAAGATAGAGGAAGAGGTGAGTCACTTAGCACTAATATGGGAGGATAGTTAAAAATTTCTCAACTGAATTACTCAATGAGTTGCAAAGTGCGATCCCCCGCGTGCGGTCAGGCGTTATCTTGCAAAAGCTCGACCCAGAGATCAGCAACCCTCGCCTTTTATTCGGAAGCGCCCTTCTCAACCGTCTTAAGGTCTCATCATACATGTTCTCATTAATTATCGTATCTCGTTCCAGGAATACAACTAAGAATACGCCTTTCCTTTCCCAAAAAAAAGTAGCCATAAGTTTTAAATAGCTTGAACATTTGGCTTTGGGGGAATTTTCGACTATTGTTAGTGTCAACATTTTTGTACGTAATTTAAGCCTCGTCGCCAGTCACACGGTGACTAAGGTACTCATCGCCAGCGTTTCCGTAGCAATGCAGGAAATTCGGTGCAAAGGCCATTCGCTGGCTTTTTTAACCTTCCGTCAACATCTTTGGCACAAACTTCTTATAAAGTGTGTGGTACTGTAGCTTGTTTATGACAATTTTATACAGTACCGTGAACTGCTATTAAAATTTGCAGCCATTTCCGAAATTGTGGTACGCCAATCTTTACTATTTCTTTCCACAAGATCTTCATTGACAACAGAAGATCTCCCACTTCGTTCCCCGTCGTGCACGTTTGTTCAGCCATCTCTGAAATTCCTACACCAGTGTATGACCTTTCCTTCACTCATGGTGACTGGACCATAAACCTCGCATATATGACGGTTTCCTTCACTCATGGGGACTGGACCATAAACCTCGCATATATGACGGTTTCGTTATTTGCGTATACAAAACGGATCACGGCACTCACTTCTTCCTTAGCAGAATTTTCAATCGTACTGTTTATTATACAATACAATAACAGAACGGCAGTTAAGTGACGTCTGGCTAGCTCATCAACCACTAAAGACCCCCATAATGCACCTCCTCATTCGGCGGTAATATTTCTCAGTTTCTGAATAAAACTCGTATAATAATTCATAAAAGTAGGTCCAACAATTTGAGGTTCTAAATAAACACACACATACACAAGTTTTTGTAAATATACAAGGTGATACAATAATTGTAGGAACAATATGCAGTTTGAGCACAAACGTCATAAATATGAAAGGAATTTAATTAAGTAAGCAACGGCATTATTGCATACCCATGTTTATTAAGACTATTCAACTTATATTGAACCATATTATAGTCCCCATTGTACACTGTTCTTGAACATATTGTATATCTGAGGTTGAAATGAGTGTGCGGTATGTAATGAGCCGAGAATTAATCAAGAAAATGATATGAATTACTTCAAAATCTAAAGCCGCTGTCGTTTTCCTAGATAATAAAATTCGATTTTGCTTAAAGCGTTTACCCATGTGTTAAGCTATTTTTGAATAAAGAGGAATAAATTGCAAAAATTTCTAGAAGGCCCTAGAGACGAATATTAGTAAATAATTTCATATACCTTGCTGGTAAATATCACCATTTTTTAAACAAAACTCTTGCAACGAAAGTTTTTTTAATTCCTACATTTCTCACTTCCAGTTTACTTTTATTTTAGACTTCTTATTTTTGTCCAACGATATATGGCATTAAAATATTAAACTTATTACTAGGTCAGGGTTTAATAATTAGCCGGAACGTGTTTGGTTACATCTAAACACCACACTGTAAATACCCGATACGGGATCAAGATATTCATCGACATGTTTCATATTTAAAAATAATTTCTACAGTAAGAACTTTTGCTTTTATTGAACCTAACTTTCTAGTTGGAAAGTGAGACCTCGATAACTTCAATGTCAATAAATTTTTCATATAAATGGAAACAAACGCAAATGCTAATTTCTGCAAATGTAGTTTGCAACTGCATACGTCAATATAAATAAATTGTAAGCTGGTTTTCTAGAAATATGTAGGTATCTAGAATTGAGCTCAAAGCCAACGCATATTTTCTGTAATAAATATTCCCAAGGATGTGCAATTGTTACATAGATGCAATTTTCGAGAGAAAAAACAAAATTCCTTCAATAACCTTTAACTATTAAATTAAGCCGCAACGCCATTTATTTCAACAGCGTTAATAAATTTTCCTATCATCAAGGAAAATCCTATTATTGCCAGTCGCATTCCAAAACCATTTGCGTTAAAAAATGTGTAATTCAACGCGTTCTAGAAAAGGTACAAAGAAAAGCCATAAAGCACAAGAGCAATCGCAAGCGGCAGTTTCCGTTTGAAACTTTCATTTCCATGAAATCTCCATAGGAAATCAGAAAAAGTACAAAGTGAAAGTGGAAAAATAGCACGCGGAGGGGTTACCGGGGGATTTTTGTGCATCGCCCTCTTTGTGATGGCTTTCCATTCTCATAATGCGTACATATCCGAGTCGATCCAGGGATTGACCCAGAAATATTCCAGCGCTCAATTTTCACCATCAGCTTCATGTAAACGCTAAACTGTTCAGGGCAATTTTTCGAGGAGCATCCAGGAGCTTGGAAATACTTAGATAAATAGGGTATCTGCGTATGTAAGATATTAAGCCTGTTATAGAATAAAAATAGTTCGATTATATCGTCTGGTCTATTCCATACTTCCGCACTGTTAAATATGCGTAGACGTTGGTAGAGAAGAAAAATTGTTTAAATTAATATATCTTCCAATGTAAGACAGATAAAAGTGATACAGATAAAGTACCAAATATGCCATGAGCTGGAGGTAAAGAAGGATCTTTCTCATTTCTACTCGTGTAATTTTCAGACAACTAAATTTGGTATTATTTTATACCAACTATCGACCTGTTCGCGCATATTAAACAATTTAGTAAGTTTCAAATGAACAGGTAAAACCTTAACACAAATTAGAGTTGATTAAATCCAACTGTTAAAATATCAACAGCCGTTTAGTAATTGAGTTTTAATTGCATCAGCACCAAAATCAACACAATATTATTTAACATAATTAATTTAGCAAACAATTACAATAAGCCTTGGCCAAAATTAATTGGAAAGACGGGCTGACGTTAAACAGACAAGGAAAGAAATTGAAATATGATCGTCTGTATGATAAATTGACGTCCAGAACTGGTAAAAAATTGCAAGCAATTTACATTATTACCTTCTTAACAATAAAATTTTAAATAGCCATAAATTAAGCAGTACGTTTCAATTGCGAAGCATTTAATTTTAAGGCAAGAGTCCACTTGTGACAGAGCTCATTAATTTAGGACATCAGATTGTAGATGATGTACGGGGAGGGTTGTTACTGCCCTTTGACACTGCGGCCTATTCATGAGACATCAGATTACTCCTGCGTAAACAAATGAAACAAACTTTTGCAGGTTTACATTGTTGTCGAAAATAATGTGACACTTTCAGTATCTCCTCGAAAGCTTTTTTTAGAACCATTCTTGTGAAATATCCGAGAATAGCTCACAGCCTTCATCGATCATACACCATTGATGAATGCATCACATAAATTTCAAAAAGTCCATAATCAAAGTGAACCACATATGACCTCCCGCTAAGACTTTCACCAATTTTGATGCAATGCTTTAAACAAGAAGTCGTTCTTATTACGGCGATGCACTACTCTAATTTATCTTGATTGCAAAGTGAATGTATAAAAAGCCATAGCGATCGATTTCAGCGTAGACATAAACGCGGAAGACAACGGCAGTTTGGTTTTTTCCCCATAAAAGCTAGTTCAAACTGTCAGACCTGAAGCCGGAATTGGAATCGTTTGTTCATATGGAAAACAGTATGCAATTATATGCAATAAATAGGAGGATATTTAAAGTGTGACAGCGAAACGTAAACCTTCGCAAGTATGACCTGTTAATCAAGTCTAAACAACGACTAATGGAGTGAGTTATACATTACAATAATCAGACAGCAATCTTATTGCAAAATAGCGCATTTGTCTTGTCTAAAGGAAAATTGAACAAAGTGTTTCATTATTTATGACTCCGCTAGCTACAGACTATGATTTTGTTACTTAACCACTTGTGTTAGTACTGTTGTGACCAGAAGAAAATGTAAAGTAAATAGCGTCGTATGCAAATGCATTTGTAAATTAGTGCTAATTAAAATTTCCTACTTACGTATTAAACCACAAAAAATAATAAATTATTTTACCTTCTCATATTATACAATGATATCTTACTAAAATTCACTGGACATCTTACAATTCCATTAGTGATTGTTAAGACACCGAAAGTGAAGTTTGATGGCAGCTACTGTTAAATATCAATTATGACCTTCTTTCGTGTCTGTGAAACTCTATACTTATTATTATTGTTAATTCGGTTTAATTTTGATTTAAATTATGTTTAACCTATGCGTTAAATTAATCACAATCTCGAGAGCCGAAAAAAAATTTCATGAAAAGTTCAGATTTGCAAGATACGTAGCTATTGGAAGATATTGGAATAAGTCCTGAAAGCTTTTATTGCAGACACAACCCATAGAACCATTTTTGAATTTCTGTTCTCCAATGCTATGAATGTAAAGTTGCTATTACATAAAGCATTGAATCATTTCTGATTTAATCCTAAATACACCTTTAATATTTTTTCACCTCCTAGTTGGTATAAAATTAAAATTACGAAGTGTGTTCAATTGAAACCCATCTTTGCTTTATAAAAAATGTATTCAACAATTTAATAACAAATAATTACCGTCACAGTTAAGGCTCCTATCGCATTGTTTTACTAAGCGACGTATACCCTGCCCATTGAATTCTTGTGGCTGCTGATTGAAGAAATCTTCCACAGCTATCTGTACTTCTGCATCAGACTTAAAATACCAACCTTGTAACGCCTTTTTCTGCGGTAAAAATATGGAAATCGCAAGGCGATAGATCCGGGCTATAGGGTGGATGCTCTAAAATCCTCCATTTTTCGTTAAAGAATTTCTTTTACCACATTAACAACATGAACCCTAGTATTGTCGTGCAGCAAAATGACCCCACGCGTAAGTTTTCCTGGACGTTTTCGTCTTATTGCTTGATGAAGCTTGTTCATAGTTTCATTGTTCAAATTTGCATTGACATTTACTCCAGGTTCCTTAAACTTTATCAACAAGGGTCCTTCACCATCAACATCATCTGACTTGGAGCTGACTCGAGGGTCAATCCTGGATTACGCCAGGCCCACCCCATGCCAGTAGGTGGGTAGGGATTTAATGGATAGGGTGGGATCGGGTGGGTTATTGCACAACGTTAGCGTGTCTGCAATGCATACCGCAAGACACCGCTGCTGCAACACCGGGTAGTTAGTAAGCTACGCATCAATGGGGTTTTTGAGTACGTAACGAGACCGTTATGCGTTTATGCATTTGAGCCTAATAACTTTGGTATCAAAGCGTCACATTGTTCATATTTCACACCTATCTATTGTTCTAAAGTTACAGATTGCACCTATCTTAGTTTCCTAATAAGTAGTAAACAACTTAGTATTTACTCCCAAACTTATTTCAACTGTCCGTTATGCGATTATGCCTAATAGCTTTGGTATCAAGTTTTACATTGTTCGTATTTCCTATCTATCAATTGTTTTAAGGTAACGGATTGCCCCTATCTTAGTTATCTACTTAATATTTCCCACCCTGATTACCACTATTTTAGCACTTAGTTGGAGCTTGTACTTCCTTCTTTTCCCTAACCTTCCCCTCTGCAGTTGACCGCTAGATATCCATCGTTTTCTTTCCCACTAGAGCATGTTTCGTTTCTTCTCCTTCGTTTTCCCCTTCCTCGCTCTCTTTCTTCTTATTCTTCTCCGTTAGCCTGATCTTCTTCAGTCGATTCTTGATCGGATTCTTCCATTTGTGCGTAGCTTCTTCTGGCCTCTCTTCGTATATCCTCCAAATGCCTAGACCTTAATTGTCCCTAATATATTCTGCTTTACTGTTAAATGTGAAATATTCTGAATTCTTTTCTTTTGCCTCGATTGTTAACTTATCTTTTGTTGGCCCCTTTTCCAGTTTTAACTACTCAAAATAATACTAAACGCGACTATTGCGGTCTCTAATTTGGCTTACTCGGATCTACGCCTTAAATTAAATTAAGGGAGATTAATTTAAATTAAATTAAAAGAGAATAAAGAAGATTATAGTTTCAGATCGTTTTTCCTTTACTTGTAGAAGTTGCAGATACCGAGACTTAAATTTGCCCTAATTGACCTACCCGAATCTAGGCACTGAAATAAATTGCAGTAACTGAAATTACATTAAAATACTTAAGATTAAATTTTACCATTCGTTTATTACTTTAGAAGTTGCAATTCCCTGGACCTAAATTATCCCTAATATACTCTAATTTGCAACTGAATGTGAGATATTTTTAATTTTAGGCTTTAGCCTCCTTTGTTAGGTTGTCCTAAGTTGACCCCCTATCAGCTTTCCAGACAGTTAGCAAAGTATTAAACGCGACTATTTTATTCCAATCAGGAGTGAGTCCCTTGATTGAAGCTTCGCTTGACTGCCTGTTGCCGCCGAGAAATATTTTCTTGGAAGTTGGCCTCAATTGGGAGTATTATCCTCGATTTGAATTTTTATGGCCGTTTACCAAGAGTTTCAACTTGTGGTTGCGACGGTTTGAAAAAACCCTCTACATGCTTCCTACCCTTGTCGTTTGTACCCAAAATGCGCCCCTAGATGCCTATCCGCTTGTACAGTTTGGCATTCATTTGCTACGCAATGCCCCCATTTTAATTTCTATTTATAATTTTATTTTATTTTATTGACTACAAATACTACCAAAGACTGCAAAAGACTATTTAAACCTTTAAACACTTATCTTTTACTACGTTTCCTACTTTTCCCTTCGTCCTGTTATTTGATTTGTCGGTCGTGTATCTTTCACCTTTGATCGATCGTCAGGTAGAGCCGGTAGAGTTCCTACCTTCCTAGGTTCGAACACACACGCACTGGAACCTGATAGTTTGCACCCAAAACACTGTTTTAAAATCTCGCTAAGCAATCGTGCTCGAGAGCGTCCAAAATACGTCAATTCCCGAGCGCGTCACCAACGCAACTCCCTATTAACAAGGGTCCTTCATGGTAAAAAAATTACCTTGTCTGTAGAAGGTTGCGCTTTAAACTTTTTCAGTGATGGTGAACTTGCTGAATGTTTCCACTGCATCGACGATAACTTACTGGATGGCTCGTAGTAATGACACCAAGTTTCGTCACCAGCACAGACAAGCCCATTCGCAAGCATTTTTATTCATTAAAAAAGAAACGAGGAATCCATTGCGAACAAACTGTGTTGTAACCCAGATTACGAACAATACTATGGACAGATCCTACACTCGCACCAACTATTTTTGAAATTTCTCTAATTGAAATTCGCCGATTTTCTCTAATAAGGCCTTCCACACATGCCATACTGTTTTCTGTTAATGCAGTACAGCGTGCACCTGGTCGCGGCTCATCCTTAGTCCCCTCTTTTCTATTTTTAAATTTTCGGCAGCATTCCGTCACAGTTGGGTACGCAATACATGTATTTCCATACACTGCTTGCAGTGCGAATTGTAAACATAATATGTTGCATATTATGCTAAAAACTATAAACCAAGTATAGCTGAGGTTATTTAATCCATAAATCACCTTATAATTTTGTTTTCAAATTCTGGGCCGTCACGGCGGTATGAGACTTCAAAGTTTTATTACATCAATACACTAAAATGTAAATAACTTTTAATTTCTTGTCCCATTTTGATACATTGCGGTATTTTGGAAAGCTAAACGTCCAAGCTTAATTTCTGTGTGAAAAGTGAATGAAATCTGCCGCAGAAAATTGGAAATTGGGTGTAAGTATTTGAATTGTTATTTCTAATCGAAACTTTGTTAGGCAACTCTTTAAATAAACAATTTATAAAAAAATTGTCAAGACAGCTGCAAAAAAAACTTAGGTTAACAATCTAGTTTTCAAGATATGCCCTAGTTTAAACATTTTTAAACAAACTTTTCGTTTTTGAGTCAGATTTTATCCACTTTTTACTAGACATTAAGCGTAGGCTTTTAGCTGACCAAAACAACGAAGTTTATCACAATCAGGCAAGAAACAAAAAAGTTATTTATATTTTAGTGAATTGATGTAGAAAACCCCGAAGCACCAAATATCCGTAATTGTACAATTTTGAAAAAAAATTACTAGGTGATTTAGCGGTTAAATAACTTCAGCTATACGTGGTTAAAGTTTTTCGCACATCTTTGGAATCACCCTGTATACATTCCAGTGTACTCTCTGAGTCATTCCGAAGGTTCTGCTTATTTACCTGTCCCAAAAGTGTGAATATATAGGGACTGTAGTGCGCGTGCACTACATTTATCGGGTCGCCTGCTTGGGGGTTGTGATGTTTGTTATTGTTTAGTTAGCTACGGTTTTTCCTTTCAATAAACAACACGTTCTCCCAAAGCTTGTTTTAATCTTTGTATTGGAGTCTGGAACTCAACCCAGATAACAATATTTTGGTGACCCCGACGTTTTAAACAAGGATTAGAGTCTGAAAACACTCAGAAATAATAGATCTCTAACTTCGTTATTTCTTATCTGATTTTAATAAATGAAACACCAAATTAAATAGTTTCAAGTATACTATAAGTTGATGTTAAGTTAAACGATCGTCCCCAATTTTAAAAACTTCCGAGTAGTAATAGTCAACTTTTGTATTTCCTGTGGTCGCCATATTTCACACCATTAGATGGACAACAAATTATCTTTTCAAACTGGTAACCAACATAATCTTTTTCTTCAAACAATCTCACTGAAATATGAAAATGTGTTTAAATAATTTATAAATTCGCGAAAATTGGCACAATAACTAAAATAACAGATTGTGTTGATAACTATCATTTAAATCCCGCAAATACTGCAAACATTTTATTGATCGAATGATAACGAGATAGCACGTTCAAAAACATCAGATAATTATTTAATTATTCAAAGTTCGCGCCGATTATTACGATGCAGAGGTTAGTCCTTAAATTCGCATCATCCAGGCATTTTCGATTTTGAGGCGAATATGTCCGATATTTTCCATTTGGGGTTACATACGCAATATCTTTTACATTTTCCCACAGAAAGTAATCCATAGGCGTTAAGCATGGCGATCGTGGAGGCCAGCGTACAGGACCAAACGTGCCAAACCATAGATTTGGAAAACGTGCTTTTAAATAGACTCGAACAATTCGGGCGTTGTGAGGACGGGCTCCATATTGCTAATACCACTCATGACTTTGAGGTGTTACTAATGGCAATTCGTCTAGCATATTCAATTGCCGAGGTCCATCTAAACATCCATCAATGAAAAATTGGCCCAGAACCGCATTATTTAAAAGACTAGCCAATACGTTCAAAGAATATCGAACTTGCGGCCTAGTCTCTCTTATTATTATAGGTTTGTTTCAACACACAATTTTGTATCGCCCTGAAACAGTGCGGACACTGTTTGGATCGGTTTTATACGCAAGCATCGACCTCGCACTGTCCTGTAGTTTACTGAATGTTAGAACAGTTTTATGACGGTGTTTCGCATTAACTCATTTTCAATAATTTCATCGGATAAAACGTCACTGTCTCTTTACCTTTTTAAAAAGCGAATTTTTTGTCTATTTTTGTCAAGAAGATCATATGGGAGGATTGGATTGTTAGATGATGTCCCTCTGGCGATCAGACATGGTATGTGGTACCAGCACGATGGTGTCCCTGCGCACGTTGCGCTACGTGTAAGACTATTTTTGAATCAACGGTTTGAAGGACGTGTAATAGATAGAGGAAAACAGCACCCTTGGTTCCCAAGATCTCCGGACTTAACTTGCTTAGATTATTATTTGTGGGGCCATATGAAAGATATGGTACACCAAACACCATCAGAGACTGTTGCAGATCTTCTCTCTTTTCTCTGCCCAAGCCCTCATATCCAAACTTGAATATAGGCCTTCCTCAATTCCTTCCATCCTTCCATTTTGTGCGATATTAATCCATGTTATCTCTGCTTTTCTTTTAAAATCGTCGTACCAGCGCATTGACAGTCGTCCTCTACCTCTTTTGTGGTCGTATGATCTCCGGTTTATTATTTTACGGGTTACATGACCTCTGGCTACAATCCCAGCGTATCTCCATTTGAGGGATGCTATTCTTTCTCCTACATCTGTCACCTTGGTAATGGCTTTTATTTTGTCATTTCTTACTCTATCTCTCCTTGTTATCCGCATCATCGATCTTTCCATCCCCCTTCGAGCTACTCTCAGTATTTCTATCTTGCCTTTTGTAGTCGTCGAATTGTCTGTCCCATGTGTGATGACTGGCAGCACGCGCTGGTCGAACACTTTTTGGAAGAAGAATACGCATCAGAATTTATTGCTGTGCCTCTCGGCATAAAATCCACTAACAAAATCCCATTCCTGTCCCAAAAGACAGTTGCCATGATCTTTCGTGCTGAAATTGTCTGTTTGGCTTTCACTCTGGTTGGAGACGATGTGTGTCGCCATTCTATTGACTGTTGCTTGGACTCCGGAGCCATGTGACACCCAACTCTCATCTGTAACGATGTGATCCAACAATTCATGTCCCTCCTGATTGTATCGAATCAAAAACGATAAAGCACAGCCCAATCTTTTTGTTTTGTGATCGTCAGAAAGCATTCTTGAAGCCCACCGAGAACACAATTTTCGATAACTCAGTTTCTCCGAAACAATGATGTACAAAACTGACCTTGAAACCTGTTCACAAACGGACCTTATTTAAAAAATACCCCTCGTACTTTGTCACGCAAGGAAGCGACCGCAAGAAGCAGCAATAAATCTCTTTTGGCGACAGCTCAGTCAGTGTTTGCACTAATAACTTGACATGTATGCAGACTTAGACACTGTAAGTTCAATTTTTCCACAAATATCCAAATTGGTGAACCAGCGGTGTCTCATATGGGACAGTCAAAGTGATATTTTAATTTTTCATATTTTAGTTGATTTTTGTTAACTTAGAGTATGCAATTCTTATTCGCCATACAAAACTAGACGAAAAATGTGCTTCTGTTCAAGTGATTTGAGCTAACCGTTTTCAAGATAATTAGGCTTTTATAATTTTATTCATTCATAAAACCGCATGTTCGGGAAGTCGAAGGTTTTAGTCAACACGTATGGATTATTTACGCCAATAAAAATAGTTTTTGTTTGTAAGCAGATTGCAAATGTGTTATTGAAACACAAAATTTCAAGTATTCCTGCAAAAACTAACCGAGTTATCGCTAAAAGCGATATTTTATTTCTCCTTCTCCTTACAGAGGAAATACGTAATTTAGCCAAAGAATATCACAAAAAAGCGACCAGGATATGAGAACACCCTAATCCAACAACTTTCAGAAGGGCCGCAAGAGATCAGAAGATTGAAAAGAAAAAGAATCTGATCCAATCAGATGAAGACGACTGAGCCGATCTCAAAAAGCAGAGCGGAAGCATCGTCATTGGATGGTTTCTTACTTCATGTTTGACACAATCAACCAATTTGCTTAGTATTCTAAACTAGTATTGAGTAGATTTTAATATGATGCTGTAAATTTTAAAAAATCATTTTCTCCTTCTCTTGGTCGCTATATCTGCGTAACGAAGCATTTTCAGACACATGTTTATAGGAACTTTTTTTCTTCTTTTTGGCTGTAGAATACCCCCTCAAAATGTGTACCTATAATTTAGAAACACCCTGTATACGACGTGATCAAAAAATGAATTAATATCGACGGTCTTTGAGAATATTTAGTATACCATAGAAAAATATTAAACGGTTTCCAAGACAGCAAATTTTCAAAATATTTCTGTTGAAGGTTGCGATTGGTTAAAATTATTTGAGTCACTTTATGTAATTTCAGGGTGGGGAATGCCTCTGTCTGTCATCTAAATTTTTTCCTTGCAAGCTGCCATTGTAATTAGGACAGTTT